>AYLM01003370.1:0-76136 GCA_001625345.1 Cairneyella variabilis | reverse complement strand
ATAATAGGCATTCGATCAATTGAGTTCTTACCCTTTTGCCCGCGCCTTCACAAATACCAAGGGTTTTATAATAGATATTTAGGTGAATAATAATACTATACTTTTCTTACACCCGCCGAAGCAATAATTCCAGAGCGTTACGGAGGACTATTATTTCCGAGGCTATATAGGCCCTAACAGGTGATTCTTACAGTCCCTTATAGGCCTTTACAGGCTCTACCCTCAAACCCACGTGATCACGGAGTCCGGCTGAATCCCTCAGCGAGCGACAGCGAGCTGCAAGATACTCGTCATAGAATATTGTCCCATCATCAATTGACTCATTCTGCCGCCAATTCATCCGTTCTGCATGCCATTTAATCTTACCGCTGCCCATAATATTAACATTGGTGGTACAGTAGCGCAAATCCTCACGTGGTCAAATCTTAAGATAGGAGGTTTGTTTCCCGTGTCTTCCTTATTGAGGACGAGGGGATTTGAATGTCGATCACGGAAGACAGATCGCTGGCACAACGAGGACCAATTACGATGATGAGACCGGGCACATACATGCATACTTGGGGTTAGGATAGGATATGGGATACACAGGCTCGTCCTGGTGCAGGATTTTGTGGAGGGTGCTAAATTCTACAATGTCCTGGGATATTTATCCTTGAATAAGAAACACACTCAGTCTATAAGCTTCAATTGTACAAAATTCAGTCGTCAGAGAATATTTGTTTGCATAGAAAACACGACAGGTAATACAGGACCTTAAGTGCACAATAAATATCTATATTCGAATAAACACGCTACTGTCATGCTGTCCATCAATTCGGTGTCATATCTGAGTTGTACCCATACTCCTCGTCGAGAATATCATCCCACGAAACCATGCCCCCTACTGACGTTGTTGGCTTTCGTGGTCGTACTGACTTGCGTGTCTTTCCTCCCTTGTGGGCGCTGCTTGGCCCACTCGTGACTTCGAAGGGACTCCACGGCCGCGGTAGATTCTGTGTCGGAGGTAAAAAGACATTCTCGAAGTCGTCTTCTGAGTATCCCGGATCTTGGAGTCCAGGAGAGGCTCGCAGAGGCTTCTGAGAAGAAGAATGGCTGCCCGAAACCGTTGCACGCCGAGGGCGCTTGTGTGCTGGAGCCGGAGAGGCACCGTATAGATCTTCAACTATGTCTCCGTAATGATCGCTGACTGAGGACTGGACTTGTCGGGGGCTTGAACCCAATCCAGCAGGCTGCCGGTGACGCTTGAGCATAGAAGTGTGACTAGTTTGCACATCAGTCCATCCTGAGACCTTGGTTCGGACATTTTCGCTCGGGAGTGCGGTGAGCCTATCTAGCCCTGAGTTGCGCAGTCTTGACTTTCGCTGCTCTTGTTTCCAGGCAGCTTTTTTCCAAAGATCGATTTTTCGAGGCGCCCAAGCTCGTGTTGCTTTACGAAGCCAGTTTCGCATTTCAGCTTTCCAACCAACCTCGCAAGTATTCAAGATATCCACTGCAAGCTCAGTCGCAAAGGTGTTAAGATTGGCAATGGTTGGGGCCACCAAATTTTCTCTGTCCATGACTTTCTCGCTGGTGGCTCGAGACATGTCGCTAAGAGTCGACTTTGGGAGCAGTGTCACCGCGGGGATCAACTCATCTAAACCAGTCCACAGCTGGCCTTGTTTCAAAGGTATATCATGCCATCGGCTGAAGTCGGAATTCTTTGGATGGAGAAGCCATTGCTTGCACCGATTGACGTCATCTGCTCCTGGGAATTGAGCTGCTGAAGGCCCCATGTCGTCATCTTCTGAAGTTACCGTGCTGAAATTCAGAGAAGCCATGTTGGTAAAAGATACTGAGGACCTGGTGCGGTCGGTACTCAAGGAAGAATTTTGCAAGCCTTGCGGTTTCAGACACCGATCAGAGGTGCTGGCCTATACGGAGTCTGTCAGCAGAACAGCAAAAGGAAGTTTTTCCTGCTTACCTCTTTTGAGGGAAAGCTGGTATTTATCTGGGCGGGAGATTTGGCATCATCGGGTGCAGCTACGGCCAGTCTCTGGAGTCTTGTCTTGGACTTGTCCACTATATCTCGAATGGATTTAGCATTCTGTGCTTGTGCCTTCCCGTCATACCACCAAGGAGGGCAACCATAATAGCAATCTAGACCAAACTTTGTACATTCTGCGCAAGATGGGGTACCGCCAGGGCACTTTTTGTGTCGAAGGTAGCATATCCAGCAACCTATATGTACCTTAGGGAGGATACAAAAGAGACTGTCATATAAAATTGACGTACCTCCATTGTTACGGCACGCACCCACCAAATACTCGACTCCTCCTTCGAGTCTTTGCCTCTGCGTTGGCCGAGCAATGACCAAAGGGACGTCGGGGGAGCTTTCAGCGGCAGCTTGCGAGCGCTGGTCGCTACCAGAGGTTAGAGATCTTGAGAGAGGGGAAGTTCTGACTCCGTTCTGGGGCGATGGTGCTCCCACTGATGTCGCAAGAAGGTTGCTGTGACGACACTGCTCGATGTCGAGACCATGGCTTTCGGCTAGGCTTTTCGAAATGATGCGCTCATCGAGGATGGCTTCTCGGTGCGTGGGATTTGATTTGAAAGCCACATCGAGCCTCGTCATTTTTTTGAGGGTTTCTGGAGACCACACTTTAACCTGATAATTTGTGTGAGTCTCAGTCGCCTCCGTCTCAAGTGAGTACCGAAGAACCGGGTACGAGGTGCCTGTTTTCTTGTTCCGTTCCCAATCAAGATCCTCAATAGTGACGCCCCCTTCTCCGGATCTTGAATCTAGAGGATTCCATGTGATCTCCTCTTTCAGATTCATGAGAGTAACTTTGTGAAGTGAGTGACTGAATGTGCAGTTTCTGGTGCAAGAGGTACTCACGTTTCTCTCCGCGCATATTCACCCAATCACCGTTTTTAGTATATGCTGCCCAGGGTTCCGATCCGGGACAATAGTCGAAAGTTAAAATTGTCTCTGTAAAGCTGTGGTTTTCCGAATTGGGGTCAATGTATCGTTTTCTTGCGTCTCTCGCACTGGATTCTGATACAGCGAAGCGAGAGGACCGTCCATCTGGGTCCTGAACAATGGCGACTCAGTATTGGTGTCGCGAGCCTACAATTGGTCACCTACCTTCTTGCCGAGATATTGAGCAACGTAGATGTACTTTTTGCCATCTTGATCACTTCGCTGTGTATACAGCTGCGAGAAGACTGGAGACTGGCTAATTTTAGGGGTGACTTCCAGCAGAGTGTCTATCGCCGTAGTTGCTTTCAGGGGCCGGTCTTGCAAAAAATCGCCATATATCCTGGAGAGGATAGCACCTTTGGCAACAAGGTCCTTGCTATGATCCTGTCAGCTCGAAAGCAGCAGAAATGAAACAGGTGCGGGGCTCTTTACTCCTTTGACGGCGGCTGCTTGATAGTCAGGGTGGGGAAGTGGCACTTGACCATCTCCAGAACATGGCCATTTTCGAAGAGTCCTCCACCTAGGACCAGAAACTGGGGGAAAAGTACGCGGTCAGCAAACGTAAGCAACCGCAACCCAGGAGAATCATACATCAACAGGAGGTCCCCGCTCAATTTGTTTTCTCAGGCCCTGGATTATTTCCGTCGTGCAATAGACAAAACAACTAGCAATCTCATCACTAGATCGCTTGTCAGTGAGAGTTCAGCAGACCCACAGGAAAGTACCTACTGGGAGAATTCTACATAAAAAACTTTCTCCTCTCCGCTTGGAAGCCAAATCCTGCGGAGCTCATATGAGCACCCGTCCTTGGATCCCAATTCATCTCCAAAGTAAAGCTTGTCATTGCTGTCAAACTCTTTCCGAATTCGCTCGATCGCTTGAGCTTTGTTGGGGCAATTTGGGTCGACTTCATCAATTCTAGCGTCCAGCAGTTTCACGAAAGCAGCAGAAATTGTTTCTGCTCCACACAAGAGACCTATTTAATTTAGCTTAGCAGTTTGACTTTCAACGGGTTCCTTACTACTACTCTCATTCTCCTGAGAAAAGCCGAGTGGTGCAAGTTTCTCAAGTATGTACCGGACGAGGCACTGGAATCTGTGAGCTACGTATTACCATGAAGTCTGAGATCTTCGTACAACAGTTCCACCTCCCCCGTCGCCAACAAGATATCTCTTCCCAATCTACTGAAAGTTAGTTTTCTAGTGACTCAAATACGGAAAGATGAAATATACGGTCCAATTGCACCTCTCATCGCCAAAGTAACAACAAGACCGAAAGAGTGCCGCCGGTTCCGACTCGAGAATGACCTGAACGGAGGAAAATGGGCCTTGCACAAATGCTTGGCGGACTACCTCGTGAGCAATAACCGTACGTCCAGGGGGAACGGCGACGACGATCTCGAGATCCAAGTCGTCAAGGTCATGGTAAATCTGCTTCATGTAAGACTCGTTACCGTGTTTCCCGGTGAACAACTCGTCCAAGCACAGCTTCACCCAATCCCGAAGCAGGTCCTCGCGGGTTTTGCCCATATTGTCGAGTTGTGTTTGGAGCTTCGTCACAATGTCATTTACGCCAGAATGGAATAACATCTTCCAGAGCCGAAAGTAATTGTCGGGATTGAATGACTTCTCTCGAGGAACTAAATCACAAGCAGCGCCAGTAACCGGGGTTCTCCGCTGTTTGTCTGTGTGGTAATAAAGTGCAGTTGAGGGCCACTTTCGGCTCGACTCTACAGTGGCCATGTATCCATTCGGCCAGTTATCAAATGGGATGATTTGGATGGGTTTGTCGCCGACTTTCCATCCGCTTGGGATCAAAGCGTGTGCCCATGCAGCTCGAGTTGTGCCCGGGTCGGCCCCAATAACCAGTGTTCCTCGTGATTTTCTATTCGAGAGAGCTTGTTGAGGAAAGGGAGGCAGGGGCCCTAACAATACCTCAGCTATTACTCATGACGACTGAAGACAATTGCTTACCTTTACTCCTATGAATGGCTTTACCTTGCAGACTTGAGCTATGCATTGTCGAAGGCGTTGGAAACAAACAGAAAAAAAAGCAAGTGTTCCGCGACTTGAGAATCCGCTGTGTCTTCGCAAACGAACGGGCTTGGTCCCCGGGCTCTGTCCCCCCACAAGGTGAATGTAAGCAAAGTAAAAAGCAAGACAAGATAACTTGAAGAGACTTATTCGTAAGGAATAAGAATGTAGGATGCATCTCAATTTCACTTATAAGTCTCGGTTGCAGCCTACGGTGGCCTAACTCGGCCCCCAAAACCGCAGCAAACGCAACATAACACAAATGCCTCTTAACAGGGTTTCAATACCCAATCAGGGAAGTATCATTGGCTGCCGACATGAATCTGTTACAAAGACCCCCCTCAAATTCCTTTTGATACGTTATAGTCTGCCCAACCGTCTTCAAATCATTCACTTCTTAAGAGTCATCCAATGAAGCCCCTGCAAGCTCACGCATCTGTGAAAGGGGCTTTTCCGTGTCGACGCTCATCCCCCCCCAGAGCGCCACGGTCTGCCCACTTTGATTGTCTATTAGAATCTTAAAATAGGAGCGATATCTTCGATTCTACGAGTTTGACAAGAAGAAACAGTCACATCAGCAAAGCTCTCGCACCAGCTGTTCTTCAAAGGATTCGACCGAGTCGAGTGTTCAAAGCAACCCCAGGAGATTTTCGTCGGCGACAGATTCTTAACAAATAGTATGGGCGATCCCCAAGTCGCTCCAGGCTTAGGTTTTACGGCAGAGTTGATGGGCAGGCAGCCTTCAACCATAGGCACGTCCAGTGTCCGGTCCGCAACGATCAGTGTAGCAGACACTACATCTACCTCACCATCGGAAGAATTCATTATCAAAACAGCACTTCTACCCATGAGCCGGCGGAAAGAAGCTTTGTCAACTCATTTCAACGCCAAGGGTCAACTTCGCCCTCCATACAAGAACGATCCGGACCTGATGACTCGGATTACCCGTCGTCAACTCGCGCTGAAAGATTCTCTGAAACAGAAAAACACAATCGAGAACGAAATTACGAACACCTTTGAGGAGTCTTGTTCAAACGAAGGAGAGAAAATTGCGCAGATTTCTCCAAGTCCCAAGAAGTCCCCTGAGCGATTGGGCGAGGCTGGAGATGAGGAAGATGGTCTTCAGCGTAGCCAAGGCGAGGGTCGAAGAAGAGCCAAAGAGGTCCTCGACGTTGCTACCGATGAAGAGGCCCTTGAGAGAAGATTGATTGAGGTTGCGCAGACGTTTCCCGCGACCGAACGCCAACGCAAGTGCCCAGAACACTTCGACCCGTGCGGCCGTCTGAAACAACCATGGAAGCAAAAACTGGGGCCGAGACTTACAGAGATTCGAAACAATATAAGTTGGAAGGGACGCCATGCTTCAACTCAATTACTTACACAGGCCTCTGAGACTTCGAGCACAATGGAAGGTCGAAACAGTAACAATCACCGATCGCAAAACGGGCCTTTCTCAAGCGGCTCCATGGCGAGCAGGCAAAAGTCGAGTACATCTGAGGCCAGGAAAGCGACACTTGAAGTTCCGACATGCCAATCTTGTGCATCAGTGCTAAGCATAGAGTTGAGCACGGGTGGTTTTTGCCAATCTTGTCGGAAAGGAACTACTATAATGCCATCGGGAACATCTTCTCGAGAGGACAAAGCCACTGGCAAAGCTGACAGACGTTACCCACTGAACAAGTTGAACTCTGAGGATACGAGAATTGTGCCGGCAGACTTCCATCAAGATGGCATATCCAGTGGAGGGGCCGACGAAGCCAGTGGCTTGTCACTTCCTGAGGGGCTCAGGCTCGGAAGCGCAGCCTCTCCAGCAGTCTGGTTCAGACAAAGAGCAAGCCAAGACTTCCCAGACCGCGAAGCAACAGACATCCACATCGACTCGGATGCACCTGCTACCCTAAAACGCTCCAAGAGACCAAGAGTAATGCCTAGGCAAGGGTTCCCAAGCGCTGAATTGGAGAAAGCAACGTCGAATGTTCGAGGCAGAGTGCGACAAGCCCTTGAAAAGACTGGGACGTGTACCTCATGCAACGGGAAGGACTGCTTGTGCTGCTCCTCAAAGGCTAGCTCGGGAGAAATCTCATGCAGCAGTGTATCGTGCGACAGGACCACGTTTAGCCAGGCGAGCCTCGAACGAGACTTTGGAGTGAAGTTCCAAGACGCACAGAAGACGCGTCAAGACTACGGCAGCTGGTTCTGTCCCATTTGCCTTCAAGGGATGACGAAAGCCCAAGGATTACTCCCAGAAAACCAATATCAGGAATTTCCTGTGAATGGTCGAGCATGGCTTGACGACGTGGAGTTCCAGGAACCATTGGAGAAACTATCCAGCTTGCTTGTGAAGTACACGGCGATGGTGTCCAGACGGGCCTGGCGACCATCACTTCTGACAATGGATTGTATACGCAGTGAGAACACGGATTCCCGGTTCGGGACAAATCATCCTCTGGTAGAGGTTCTTCGCAAAATATCTGACACTCAAGACGGAGTATCTCTCAAGGAGAAGATAGAGATTTCGCAGATAGAGTCAGACAGGTCGGCCTGGATCAAGGGGACCCTCGCATATCTGATTGGCGAATTTATCTTCGAGTCTGAATCACCCTTCGAGGAAGATTCGATTTGGCTGGAAGGCCTCGAAAGTTGTAAGTAGAAGACTGAATCCCAAGGCGAGAACATTCTAGGAATGAGGTGCTGACCTTACCAAAGTTGGGTTCTCTCTTGAGATGAAGGGGATGTGGTTGCAAGATATTCGAATCCGAATGATGAACAGAAGACCAGAAAAGTTCGCACAAAAGCTGGTTGAACGCAGGATTGATTTCGTCAACAAGCTGAACAACACAATGTTACCTTTGGTAGGTAGTTGCACTGAGATTAATAATTTCCATCAAACCATAGCTCGCCTCGCAGAAGATATTACCTTGAAGGTGTCGGCTTATAGGGGCGAGTACGAAGCGATCAAGCCAAAGATGGAGGAGACATTTGACGCCAAGATGCATGTGCCGGAGGAACCAGGACTCGGCCGAGAAGATTTTGATGCCGTCAATCTCAACGGAAAGCGCGTCTTTCTGACCACGATGATGGGGATCAAATTTCGACCCATTGGCAAACCGTGGAGAATTTGTCCAGCAAAGGTTCGACTCTGGCCCGGGTTGGGACAATCCGAGCCAATACCTTCGAGGCCCGATCCCATGAATTCCAGAAAGCGCCCTCGTCAGGAAGACGCCAATTGAGAAGATTGGGATACGCGTTGCAGGTTTGAAATCCGGCCACTTCCAAGGTTGCTCTGCTATCACGAAGGGTTGCCGTGGATGCCGCCGCGCCAAACATCAGTTGTCGCTCAGATGGACGGAGTTGCTAAGCAGAAATTTGATGGATGAAATGGAGACCAAGTATAAGGAGGAACGACGAATTCTTTGTTGACGAGATGACTTGCTGAATCAACTTCAGTGGGGTGATGAGGTATCGGTTGGATTCTCGGCTCAACCCGAAGCGACCCGAATAAAAGCACTTTTCATGTTCACGTGATTCTTGAAGCACTGTTAGCTGTTGAAAGTGCAATGTTTTGTTAAGGGCATAATCATTTTCTTGGGTATGCGTTCATGGAGTCCATATAACAGTGATAGTTACAAAGGCGTCCTTATTTTCTTTTTATCCATGAGGTCTTGGGTGTGCCAAAATATATCCCACGTGACTTGCTGCTCTCATAATTCGTGCCTAAGAGACAACGGATTCCACAGCCCGCACAGGACATATCCTCTTGCAGATCCCTCCAGCTGCTGGGATAACCCCATCCTCAGACCTTATCTGGAGCTATATACTTCTTGAATATATCTGGATTTGAGAATAACCTGCCTCTCAAGCTCCAGCCTCGACACATGATACCTCCCACCGCTCACCACCTTACATTTCTCCCCTTCCAGCTCTTCAAACCTCAGCTCTTTAGGTCTCTCGCACAGCTAGCTTCTCCATCTCCACACAAAGAAACAAAGTAACCAGCCCAGGCCAGCCAGTAAAGCACGGAATATGACCTTCCGCGCGCCATCGCCCGGTACACACTCGCGCATTGAGATCGATGTCCACGGCCTTGACTTTCTTCAACTCCTCTTCGCGGATCTCATCGCACAGGAGGAAACTGAAATAATGGCATGATGGACGATTCGTCTCCCACTCTCTTGGTTCGATCCAATCTTCACGGAAATATAGAACATTGGATTCGAAATTGAAATATACGCCGGGGAGTGTAAATTTGATGGGGCGGTAGGTCCTAGTGATAGGCTTCGACAGATTGATGAAATAGACTGTGTATGTCTTTAGCCCGACGGACCGTGATTCAGAGCGCAGCCCATGGCCTTCTATAACTATCGAGCAGATAGTCACGTGATTGCTGTTTGAATGCGAAGAAAAAGATGTCTGTATTTCTATGTAAGGACTGACTGAGTATATATAGTGATAATCCTAGTCAACGAGACCTAAGAAAACAAGTGCTAGCTAGCCGAAAGGGGTAGTGCTTGCGTGGCACTAAAATAAGGGGTAAGAATACCGTTCCGGTACTGAAATATCCGACAATAGCCTTGCATACGGAGACGATTCGTCCTTCCTCAATGCTCATTTCCCAGATTCGTGCACGAAGCTCAATTGGTAGTTTGGTGAAGAGTTCGAAGCGAGCTCCTGAATTCGAGGGAGCACGTTCTGTTGAGGTAGATGATTCGGGGTCTCGCGGCGTGAGGAAGACTCGTTCGTAATTGTAGGGTTTTGACATTGCTTGATGGTAATCTTCTCGAGAATAAAATTGCTGTCTGACTAGCAGGCAATTATTCGGCCTTAGACCACTATCTGAGAGTCAGTAAATGTCTCAGGATGCAGGAAGCCTTTCTCTCGTGTAGCCGCTCGCAAGTCCTGCTGTCTGTCAGTGCCTTCGATGGTTGGTTTGGGTCAGGTTTAAGGGTCAAACTGTAACTGACCTATTTCATTAGACCCTCTAACTGTAACCGACCTGCTATATAACCACGGGTAACTGATAGAGGGGTTACAGGGATGCTTGCAAGGGGTCACCGTCGCTGCCGTGCCCACCACATAAGGCTATTTAGAGTATCTTAAAACATGACTATTACCCACAATTAAAATATAACAAAATTCAAGTATAAATATTCAAATCAACTCGCAAAGAATCCAACTTCTAGTACACTCATTGGCCTCAATCCCATCCTCTAATAGCGAGTTCCGAGTCTCAAGGAGCATTAGCTTAGCTGAAGAGAAAGCCTTTCTACTTCAGCTGACATACCTGGGATTGAGAATATATCACTAGCCATTCAAGCTAAGAGAGGGTACTGCTCCTAATGCTTCTGCCACCACTGCAGCAACATAACTCCCTCAATTCCATCTTTCTGTCCGCTCTGAATATTGATTAGCAGAGGCGTCCTAAGAAGAGATTGTCTGGAGTGAGGATATTTAGGGAGCATGCTATAGAAATAGTTCAATTGCTTACGCTCACTAGGGAAATGCTAGCATTTAAGTGGGAGTGATTAGGAGAAGTCTCCTTGCTGCAAAATATGACCCTAGAGTGCTTTAAATTGAATATCCAAGGCATGAAGAGTAGTGATGAAGGGGTGGTGAGAGAGCAGACTACTGAAAAAGGTCGAGGACGGGGCCGATCCACTATAAATAGCTTATAATCAGCCTCATTTTTAGGCGGTGGGGCGAATTCTAGTGAGGTTTCAGGGGCTCGGCTACCCCAGAACCCTGAATTCAACCCTTATAAGCCTCACCCAAAAATAGACCAGTTAACCATGGGTATTTAAGTAGGTCTTAAGCCCCAACCCATAACTTCCAGTTAATTGGAAAGGCCGAACTGTAACTGATCTAGTACAGGTGGTTCGGGTCAGTTCCAGTTAATTTAACCAACCATCGAAAGCCACTGCTGTCTGTTTTGTTCTCGCCATGCCACCTGAAAATTCGATCTACCCGCGCGGGCGATTGATTTCTGGAGGATTTATGGAGGAGATGCGGGGTAGAATTGACTGTTATAGAATATTGAAAAATAGTGAGACCACCCCTGAGCTCGTGATGAGAGGCGTTGGAGTGAGGCGGAGCCTTCGGCATCCAAGAAAATAGTATTCAACAGATTTTGTAAGTCAAAGGTACTTTTCGTGATTGAAGATACAATTGTTGCAAAGAAATTAGAGCAATTGAATCCGTTCAAGTCTCTCCAAGTCTTGCTGAGCTCGGAATTGGCCGTCCTGAAAGGACTTTATTTCTATGCACATGCTCTAGTAGAGAGCTACCCCATCAGACTACCTTATTCACTTCTTTTGTTTTCAATTCACTGACATCTAGCTAGACTGCCGTCCCTAACCCTACCTAGACCTCTATAAAAGACCTAGAGGCTCGGACTACATACCTAGCTATGCACAATCTCAACACTACCACAAACAAATATGGGAGCTGAAGTCTGAGTTAACAGCAACTTAGGAAACAGAGTCCTATACTGGGAGTGTACTAGACCCTGGGATTAAGCGTAAGATTTGTTGATATTGGGCTTCGTGGGCAGCTGCAAATCAATGGCGGATAATAAAGAATGACAATAGAAGAGTAAATCACAGCGAAATATTGCATGAAATTCGGGCAGCAATTGACAGCAAAGCTTGGTCAAAGTTGCAAACTGCCTCAATACAAGTGTACCAGTGCTTGCGGCGGCTGTGGCGGCCTCTGGAGATTGAATCCTTTGAGATAGAGAGGAGAAATTTTGGAAGGTAAGACATATGGAATGTATAGGCTTTTGGAAAGTAAATGCTTCAAAATACTATTGCATATTCAATTCTTAAATGCCAGGATTGTGAGATCATGACTTATACATGGCAGAAAATCCACCTCGTCACCTCTCGTCCAAATCAAAGCAGATATCGGTAATCGGGGCTCAAATCCTGTGACTGAATTAGCACCTCGTACATTGCTTGGAAGTGAAGAGACCTACCCCCAACTCAGTCTTCTCATACTCCGTCAACCCCACATCCACCGGCATCCTATCCCTCTGCCTATTCTGCATCACCACCGCCACCGCATACAGCGCGCAAGCCAGAGTACTCAAGCACAAGAAACTCAGACAAATACTGTATCCCGTTTTATAGAAGTGCACAGCATCAGACGACAGGAAAGCATATGTTGCAATAATACCGCCGATGTTGCCGAAGCCCACTTGCCACGCCGTGCCGACAGCTCTGCGATGATGGCCGCCCAGATTCATATTGAACCAGCAGACGATGACTGGCATAGCGGAATACGCGCCCATAGCGACGAGGAAGAGAGCAGCATACTCGAGGTGCTTGTTGTGATGTACGACGATCAGGATAGCGAAGCCGGCGATGGCGACGCAGATTGGGAAGATGGCGAAGAGGAAGCGGTGCTTGGCGAAGTCAGAGCAGGTAGCTACGATCATAGCGAAGGCGAATGCGCAGGCCCACGGCGGAACGCTATGCAGCTGTGTCTCGATGGCCGAGTAGCCATAACTTTGGATGATGGTTGGCGCGAAGAAAGCATATCCGTACGCGGGTACGATCATGCCAAAATACATGAAGCCGCCCAAGATAACCTTGTAGTCCTTGAAAACCCGGCCTATGTCGCGGATTGTAATCTTACGCTCAGCGGCAGACCGGCCTTGGTCGACTTGTAGACGAAGTTTGACGTATTCGCGTTCCTCGGTGGTGAGCCATTTGGCGTCTTCAGGGAAAGATGGGATGAGGAAGAAGAATGAGATGGCGACCACAGCGGTGAGTACACCTTCAAGGATGAAAATCCAGCGCCAGCCGTGGTAACCTCTCATACCATCCATCTTGCCGATGGCACTTGCAAGAAGGCCTCCGAATGCGCCGGCCAAAGTGGTACTGCTGAAGAAGAACGAGTATCGACGCTGGGCTTCTGAACGCTTATACCACATGCCAATAAGGTAGAAGCACCCAGGAAACATGCCCGTCTCGAAAACGCCGAGGAAGAATCGGGTCGCCAGAAGACCCGAGTAATTTTGGACAAGACCCTGACAGATAGACACAACGCCAAACATGAACATGCATCCAGAAAGCCAGACATGTGGTTTGAGGCGTTTCATCAAGACGTTGGACGGAATCTCGAAGAAAACATATGGGACGAAGAACATGGTCAGAGCCGTATTGTACTCATTGCCCGTGAGATCCAAGTCCTTGGCTAGCCCGAACGACCTCGCATTTGCGATATTGACACGGTCAAGGAAAGCCAGCAAGTAGAGAACGCAGAGGAACGGGATCACACGCAAGTCGATCTTTGCCATGAGCTTTCTCTCCGTTGTGTGCGGTGGGCAGACGACGTGTAGCTCGTCATATTCGATGCGCTGGTCATTTCGTCCGCTGGTAGCGAGGTTCGCATTTGGGTCGTAGAAGTTGGGCTCATGTTTGCCGACCTCTGCATCGACATCAGAGGTCGTAGGAGATACCTTCGGGTCTGCGAAGAGTCAGCGATTGAGTTTTCTGCCAGCGTAAGGATGGGGTACCCTGGTGTGAATCACTTACTCTTGTTACCGAATAACATCTTTGGCGTTGCTCTACTGCGGCTGTAGACAGGTTCTTGGCTGCGCTCTTGGTCTTATACTCGTACCTGGATATTCTGTAATATCCGCCCCGGGGAGTCGCCCATGTATTACAGATGAAAGAATTTTATTCGAGAAGAGAACGAGAGGAGAGCTGGGCATGCTTGCTCTTGTCCCCGCAATCAGTCAGCATGCGACATGCATCGGCACGAGGTTGGCCATGTCTATCACTTCCATTGGTGCTGTTGTGCCGGTCATCGGTAGTCCCGTCGGTGTCTGCAGGCTGCGATGGCACTCAGAACTTTCTAGATGCGGTTAATGGCCCCCAACTGACGAGGTAATCCAAATTACTAGTTTGTGAGCAGCAGAGCTGAGCACTGAAGACGGCGAAAGAAAATTACTGGTAAAAGGCGGTCTTGGCACCCCGCAAATATCGCAGGTTCGGGCATGAGGCGCGGGAAGGCTTGAGGCAAAGATCTTTCTAACGGTTTTCGGCATAAAAATGCGCGGGCTGAGGAATGCAATTGGTGAGGGTCCACAATTATCTCGCAAGATGTGCAGCGGAGTTAGCGGAATTGATTCCCTATACGTTATAAGCACTAAGAAGGCTATCGGCTTTTGTCCGAAAGACTAAGGTGCTGCCGAACTTTCCGATACATGTTTCCCGGACGAAGCTCGGTCCATAGACTGGTTGTAATTGTATAGCCCCCAAAATTCCAACTAGTAGGTAAATACCAAAGATATAAAACAGAGTAGTCAGCTCTTCTCAGCATGCAAGGCCAGGTGGTACAAACTCAGTGGGCGAAAATGTTTATTCGTGGGTACTCCCGAGGTCTCGTATCCTGAGCCTGTAAGTCAGACGCAAGGGTCTGATTGATGCACCTTGCTGACTAGCTGGCAATATAAGTTTGCCCGAAAAAGCAAGTGGACAAAGAGGGAGCAAAGAGATAGCTCAAGCTTTCTTTATCCCAGCAGTCCATGCCATTGCCTCCTCAGAGCCATCACATATGTGAACCTGGCCTAGATTTGGTTGCTAATTAGTGTTGCTTGAGGCTTTCAGCTGGCAATTTAATGCAATGAAGTGATTACATAGAACGAAGCCCCAATTGAATTATCCATCCCCCTGAGCTGTCCGTTAAAGATAGATTTCGATTAACACATGACTTGTCTATACTTCAAGCTCAGCAACCACAGAGTTGTTGGCCCTCTCGAATATGAAGTTAGAGATTGCTCATCTGAAGGCACGGCTTTGCGGCAACCCTCAACAAATGAGAGCTCTGAAGTGAGCAGAACTTCGGACAAAGCTATTTATTGCGTCACGTGCCTGACTGCAAACCACCTCAAGCATCCACTCCCCAAACAACCTGATTATTCGACTTAACACTTTGCCAAATAGCACTTGCTATCCCTGCTCCTGCTTTTGCATATCGCAGCCGCTCGCACTATAAACAAAACAATCAAAGAGACATTTGTGACCTACGTAGCCGGATCGAATACGATTTGGTGGGGTATTATCGCTCCTCGGTCCACGATTTTTGCAGTAAGCTCTTCCAAACGGTGGAGGAAGTTGGGCTTGCCTTTGCTTTAAGTGTTTGCCTTGGCAATACACCTGTGTTCGATTGGCATCTCTCTTCAAACACATGTTTCTCCAAACATTGCTTCAGAGGAGATTGAACTCGAGCAAGCCCTTGCTTCAGCTGTTGTCTTTTGTAACCAGGCACACACAATCAAGCATTACTTCTTTCTGAGAGTCTTAAGGCTCGAAGAGACAGACACTCTCGTGTTCAAGATATTCTCATTTGAGCAGTGACATTTCAGGCAAGACTTCATTAAGAACAGCCCAAAGGCTTCCACGAAGGGTCCAGAGAGCAGTCTGAAGAAAGTTCTTGATGGCTTTCGAGACACTTGCAACAGAACGAAAACGAGAGTAGCCTCAGGCCAAATACTTCCGACCATGAGTCACTTGACTTCAAACACTTCTTCCTCCTATCTCTCAAGCAAAACAGGTGAACCAGAAAGAAACAATCGCCAAAACGATCCAGCCCCAAGCTCTTGCGTCCGCACTCGCAGGCCGAAGAGCCTCAGCAACATGAAAATAAAAGTCGCTTTTCACAAATCCCCTGTTTTGCAACTGCTTTCATCTTTCCCACTTTCCTCTCAATTCTCCATCCCTTATCTTCCATTCTTGACACTACACCAACCTTCGGCTCTCTCATCATGACCACTTGCCTCACATATTTCCTACACTTCATCCAATCTCTCCTCATCATCCAGCCTTCGCTCATCATATCGTCCGCCTCCATTGTTACACGGTGCTAATTCGGCGCAGCAAAGACTTCTAGCAGTGGAACGATCCAGGCGCACGAGTTCATCCACTTGAGATATTCAGATACTTGAGATACTCATGATGTTGAAATATCTAGGTGTACGACGAGCAAGGACCCAAGTCCTTACTTCACCAAATAGCAGGATTCTCCGAAAGCATTCTTTCCTTATTGGGAAGGATCACAGTAGTTAGTGATTAGGATTCCCTATAAATTCATCACCTCGCTGCCAACTCTCCATCTAACTTACATCACGATTCTCCACAATCCGCCCAGGCGAGGACTTCCAAACGGAGAGATGGCCAAGAGCGCGCCTCCCCAGTCAAGGACCACCGTCGTTGGTGATTAGCATTCGCTATAAATCCATCAGCTCGCCTTCAATCCTCCATCTTTCTTACTTTTCTCACAGCTCCGGCGAGTAAGGACTCAAGCTTTCACGTCTTCCCCAACGGCAGGATCCTTCGAGAGCACACCTTCCCAATCCAGACCTATCACACCAGCTGGTGATTTCGGTTTCCTATAAATACATCCTCTCGACGTCAATCCTCATACATACTTTTCCTCAAGGCTCTCGGACCAGGGTCCAAAAGTCTCCGGCCTGTGCATCATTGGCGAAGTGCGGCCGCACGAGTGTTGGAACGTTCCGAAGACCTCACAATATCTCTGGATCCGAAGATATTCTGGGGTGTGAGTATCTCTTTGCCCCGGAGTGGTTGACGATATCTATGATCTCTTCCGTCTGCTAAGAAGTTTTCATGATGAGAGAAGTCCCAAGCCGGAGATACTCAAGCGCTTGGCCCGCCCCACAGAACAAAGCAGCATGATTCAGTCGACTGAGTCGGATGCAGCGCCAAACTTTCACAACGCTCACTCCAAGGTGGGAATTTTCATATTCCCTCTTGTGCTGCAGCCGTTCTTACCTTGAAAATCTGAAGAATTTTCAATTGCATCTCTCACAAACTTTTTGTTCTTCGGAGACGCTTCCTACTACCGCTTTTGGATCTTTCCTAAGGCCTGAAGCCGGCTCGGGTAGTGAAGGCTAGACCCTAAAATTGGAACAGCACAGCACAAACCCTGCCGCTGAGAGCCAGTCAGGATTCAAATGGATTCCGGGCTCGATCGTTCGATGTGCAACAAAAGCAACAAAACTTGGGCGCCCTTCTGACACTACGTCCCTCCATCAGCCTCATTCTGTTCCGACGCTCCAACACCGTCCCCCCTTTCTACCAACTTTTGCTTGTTGGCAGCACCACACGAACAAAAATACCTGGGAAGGAGAGTCGACACTTACCTGACCACCTACTATTGCATGCGAGACACCAACGCCTTACGTCAAGTTCCACTGGCGGGGTGCCTTTCCGCACGACGACCTTGCCACCTTCATCCCTCCCCAACGCACCACGATGTCTGCCGACGAGCCTTCGAGGAGTCTTCCCGGTGACAGCGACACTTCCTATGATCTCGAGAGGATATTCCGTCATCCAGCTGGGCTGCGAACGGCCAGAGGTATCATCGTCCACCTCTTGAGAGCGAACGGGCACCCAGCCGTAACCCGCACACCAGATTCATTCTCGTCGGTTTCCCCTCTCACATTCGATTCAAGTCCTGAGGTGGCAGACATCTTGAAGAGTATACTGGAATTCAGCGACATGGAATCCGGGACAGCTGGTGGAAATGGCTCTGAGGATAATGCCCTGACTCTGAATCCAAAGCCCTTCGCCTGGTCCTCTGGTGCAGACCGTGTGCAATCATCAGTCACCAATCTTGAGAAGTATTCTTTCTCCGGGAGAGCAATGCCTCAAGCCGGTGGAATGTCCGCATACACGTCCTCATCCTCTCGTCCCCAAATTCGACCTTTCCAAGCAGCGATGGATACGAGTTCCCTTTTTGCTACATCAAATCATCCCACACAAGGCACTGAATCTCCGTATCATGTAGAATCTCCATCTGGACGATCAGGCTTCGATTCTTCGCGGGCATCACCCCAACGAGTGGGTGATCGACTCTCATCGGCTGCCGCACGTTTGGAAAATTTCATGGACGTCGATTCGGACCAGATGGAAAGTCTCTCCTATATAAACGCCCATCCTGCTCTGTCTTCCAGTCAGTCCACGAGCCGATTCTCCGATAGTGGTTACTTCAGTCAATCAGAAGGAAACGCGACCTCGAACCAAAATAATCGACCTCAATCGTCTGATAGATCCGGATCCTCGAGTGGTCTCGCTGGAGGCTCAATCCCAAGTGTCCAGGGCTTTTCACCTGTCAATATCGCGATGGAGACCAGAAGAGCCGCCGCCTCGAGTTCTCACGTTTCTCATGCTACTGCAGGAAATGGTGAACATCGACATAATTCTGGCTCCTCGATCAATCATTTCTCCACACCTTCGGGAGCTTCATCGTCGCAAACTGTCTTCAAACCTGCAACATTGGCACCTTTGGCACGTGCCGTGCATCAGTCAGTATCAGAGGACTGGCGCCCACAGGGACTCACTACTGATCCTCTAACATATCGGCCTTCTCCAAACAGCCCTGTTTTATCGAGGATTACGGGACATAGGGTAATGATTGAGGCAGCTCCAAATTCGCGACACTCCCCCTCTGCATATGCGTCTAGCTCAGGGAACTGCTTGCAAGCTGTCAGACTCCCATCTGCCAACCAGCTTGCGAGTTCTCTACAACATGCGGTCCAGGGCCACAGGATGTCCGGCGAGGGAGAACCGCCAAGCAAGTTAAGACCAATATCCGCTAAGAATACCGGTCACCACAGCTCTTTCTACGGCTCTGAGGGTAATATGGAGCGGAATCAGGAGAACTTTAGCTCGTTAAGCGAGCATGGCGAGCTTGACCGATCAGTGCCCACTTTGGAGTTCGGTATGTCGGTTCTGCCATCCTTCCTAGTTTGCTTCTTGCTATTGTGCTTCTTACTTCCATACACCACAATGCTACACTGCAAGTTAAAATCTTGCGGGATTTCCCTCTGTTTTCTTTTCTTCCATCAAGCCATCCCATCAATTTCACCTACACCCTTTACACTTTCGTCTCGCACAAATTTCATTACAATTAATTACAGAGCTTCAGAGCGCCTACTCACATTGCATTTTACTCTAGCCGGAACAATGCCGTCAACGTTGCACAAGCGCAAGTCGTCGTCGGAGATCTTGAGCGCTCCTAAGCGGCCCAGAGTCGACGGCTTCACTGCAGCCACCATTGCCTCTTCTGCAAACTCCGCCGATCATGCCGCGGATCAATTCATTCTTCCCAATGAGCAGCAACATCAAGGAGATGGCGTTACTTCTGCTAGAAAGATTCCCAAGCCGCGCAAGAAGAAAGCTCCTAAGCCATCTGACGAGCCTACCCAGGAGAAGGAGAAGCGAGTTAGTAAGAGCAAGAAGGAGAAATCGCAAGCTGTAAGTGACCTCTTGATTGCGAACATTCACTTCCTACCCTCCCCTTGTCGCTCGTCGCTTATGCCATTTTCCTGGCGCCCTTATCTTTACTGACTCTACTTGCCCTTTCGTATATATACACTTTTCGCTTGCGCCTCTCATCCCTTGTCGTGCTTTTCTTTTTGCCCTCCATCCACACCCGTCAGAGATCGCTCTCGAGGATTCTTCCTTCTAAAAGCTTGCACTAATCATCTCACAGGCTACGCTACCTTCCGATATCTTGATTCGTATCTTCGAATTCACCCCGCCATCCTTTTTGAAAAAGGCCAGACTAGTCAGCAAGTCTTTCAAGGAGATGGTCGACCATTACCAGAGCTCGTTCTACTCCAACCAACGTCTAGAGATCTTTGGTGCGGACTTCCCTGGTGTACCAGAAGGTTTTACAACTGCCCAGTACAACAACCTTCTCGGTGGAGGCAAAGGCTGCCAGCAGACTGATTGCAACGATAAGCTGACCAGTCGCACTCACTGGCCATGGCTCAAGAGATGGTGCCAAAAGTGCTGGTTGAGCAAAGTCGAACGGGAGGACAAGGTTAAGCAACGCTTGCAAGCAGTCGACCGGACTGTACTTACTCAGATGTTGGACGCAATTCCTCATGGAATGATGGACAGCTACCAAAAGCCACATGACATTGTCTCTGGTGACATCTTGACCAACCGCCCGAGTACAGCGCCACGGCTTTACCGCACTTTCTTGACGGAGCATCTGGACGATATCGTGCGTGGCTACGACGCTCTCAAGCCCGCCCCTTACGTCGAGAACCCGGAACATAGCGCGGCAGAGAAGGCTGCGGCTCTTGCTGAGTACCAGGCTGCCATGGCTAATCTTCCTCAGGCCCGACAGAAGTTCCTCGACGACAAGAAGGATGCCAACAAGACGTTCATGGCGGATGTCCTACTTCGGGAGGCCGGGGTCAAGAAGTTACGCAAGGTCAACTCCAAGCCAAACGCCGACAAACGTGATGCTCGCAGAGAGCTGTTTACCCGACGTGCTCAAGAGGATCTTCCACAAATTCCACAAGCATTCGTCGTGACGACCAAGGCTTTCAAGGATGCTACACGCATCTCACGAGACTGTGGTAGCGAGCGCGGTTGGCAACAGTTGAAGCCGAAGATTGAGAAGGAGTGGCAGGAGGCTGAGGAGAGCCGTGCCGGTCAAGCAGAGGTGAAAGGGACGGAGAATAACAGCAACCCCGATGACGATGACGATGATGATGATGGAGAGGAGATGGACGTCGATATTGGCCCGTCTGTCACCAACACTGCTCACTACACCGGCCAGTCGAACATGTCGGAGTCTATGGACGCTCGCCGTAATTTGTGTCCTGCGGCTGGCATGTACATGGGAGGACCTACCTTAGGACGATCGATGCCACCAAGACACGCTTCTCACATGACTTCTCACATGCCACGATTGCCACAATCTCATGGAGGCCAGTTCTATGGACAGATGGGCGGTCATGGTTTCCAAGGCACTACATACCCGCAGCGGTCGTTTGCTGGCCTCGGACAGCGACTTACCCACCCAATTCCCTCCGGATATCAATCATACGGCTATCAGCAGTCCTCCACCAACCAGCGTCCAGATCAGCGTGTCTCGATCGGATTCCTGACCTCTGATTCGTCGGCTCCCAGCTATGGACAGCAGCACCAAAATGGTTATCAAGGCTTCTCGGACTACCGAAACCCTTACGCATGAGTTTCTTTGATTTTATAGTGCTTTTGAGTGTTTGAGCGAAGCATGGCACAGAGCACGGACGGATGGACGGGACTTGCTCATACCTAGGGTCGATAATACATGCGTTTTCTTTTTCACTTATCTTATGACCGCAGTGACAAGTGATCTATAAGTTGAGTACTCCAAGTCGGTGAGTGACTCAAGTCAGTAGTATCTTATGCTAGTGACTATCCTGAAAGTAATAGATAAGCGTTTTCATTTCCACTCATCTTGTGACCTTAGTAACGACCTCTAATCAGTAGATCGAGCATCTCAAGTTCATAAATATCTTAACCTCATGACTAACTCAAGTTCTTGAATATCTTAAGTTTATCGATATTTCAGGTTCATCGTTATCCTAAGTCTACAATCGTCGGGTTCGTGCACTCTACACGTCTCAAGTCCATGGATATCTCGAGTTTATGAATATCTCTCCTCCTCGAGCGGTTCCTGTGCGCAGGTGATGAAGAGGCTCTCATCATGTGATCGGGCACTTCTTATGTAACAGGCTCGAGACGAGGTGGACGAGGCTCACGATAGATCGCGATGTTGCATCACAAGAGCCATCGGATGGCCCTTCCTCTACGATATCCTGCAAGCGAGTGAAGGCCTGATTGGACAAGGTAAGAAAGGCTGATTGAGCTAAAGGAGGGGTCGAAGGTGGGAAGTGGGATCTGCGGCGGGATGGCCCGATGTTAATAGAAATCATATCTAGGTCTTAGGTGAGCTCGATTCTGTAAGTATCTGCAGACATTCATCGCGTTTTCTTGTGTTCTGGAGTGTAGTGCTTCTCCCTTCGAAGTTTGTTTTGGAGAAGAGTTCTCATTGTTGTTCGTTGCTTCGACAGCTCGTCCGACTGTAGAGCCAACATGCCCACCATGGCATTCCTTGCTCAGGACTCCATCCTGCCAGGTATCAGCAATCAGCTTGCCTTCTATAGCTTCGTTGGAGTCATCGTCATATACGCCATCTACCATGTAAGCCCCCCCTTTCCACTACGATCAACATCTAACGCCCCTAGCTCTCCACCGCAACCGACATCCCTTTCATCAAAGGCATCCCCGAAATCCCAGGTGCTCTCCCCATAACCGGGCACCTCCTCGCCCTCGGCGAAGACCACGCCACCGTCTGCGAGCGCTGGTGGCGCCAATACTCCTACCCTATCTTCCAAATACGTCTCGGCAACACACGCGCCGTAATCGTGAACTCCTTCTCTGACGCCAAGCGCATGCTCATCGGACACCAGTCCGCTGTTATCGATCGTCCTACCTTGTACACATTCCATGGGATTATAAGCTCGACACAGGGGTTTACGATTGGCAGTAGTCCCTGGGACGAGGGCTGCAAGAATAAGAGGAGGGCGGCGGGCGCGGCTCTGGGGAGGGCCAAAATTAGGGAGTATTGGGATATGTTGGACCTCGAGAGCTACTGTATAGTTCGGGACCTCGCGAGAGACTCGGGGAATGGGCTGAAAGAGATTTCGATCAGACCGTATATTCAGCGGTATGCGTTGAATACGACGCTCACGCTGTGCTATGGGATTAGAATGGATAATGTCTACGATTCGATGCTACGAGAGATCCTGGAGGTCGGCTCCGCGATCTCGCTGCTTAGGAGCGCGAGCGAGAATTACCAGGATTATATACCGATTTTGAGGTACTTTCCAAATAATGAGAAGAATAGGAGGAGTAAGGAGTTGAGGGATAGGAGGGATAAGTACTTGAATGCGCTGCTGGATCAAGTACGAGAGATGATTAGGAAGGGAACGGATAAGCCCTGTATCTCAGCCGCCATCCTTAAGGATGAGGAAACGAAGCTTACGGGCGTGGAAGTCTCTTCTATTTGTCTTTCGCTTGTGTCTGGAGGATTTGAGACGATTCCGGGGACGTTGACGAGTTGTATTGGGAGTCTGGCGACGAAGGAGGGTCAGGAATGGCAGGAGAAGGCGTATAGGGATATTAAGAGGGTGTACCCGGATATTCGGGATGCGTGGAGGAATAGCTATCAGGATGAGAAGGTGCCGTATTTAAACGCTATCATTAAAGAGGCGGCGAGGTATTATACTGTGTCTGCTATGTCGTTGCCGAGGAAGACGGTTCAGGATGTGATGTGGGATGGAGCGAGAATTCCGGCGAAGACGATGATTTTGATTAACGCTCAGGCTGCTAATCATGGTATTTATTTCTCTTCTTTATTTTGATCATCAACTGACGACACAGATGTGGACCATTTCGGCCCCTCAGCCTCAACCTTCAACCCCGAACGCTGGCTCGATCCATCTCCCGAAGACCCCTCCATCCCATCGGAGAAGATGACACCCGGTATCTTGCACTTCTCCTTCGGCGCGGGATCGCGCGCTTGCTCAGGCCAAATCATCGCTCAGCGCCTTCTGTATACAGCTCTCTTGCGCATTATCTCCAGCTACAGAATTGTGGCTAGTGAGGCAAAACCTCCAAATACTGATTACGTGGATTACAATCAGTTCAAGAGTGCTTTGGTTGCTATTCCCAGAGATTTCAAGGTCAAGTTGATCCCGAGGGACGGCGTGGAAGGGATGGGTGATGAGGGAACGTTGGAGACTTGTTTGGAGGAGGCGAGGACAAGAACGGAGGGGTATTATAGGGAGGAGGAACCGATGAAGGCGTAGGCTTGGAAGGTGTGGTAGGTTTCTTGAGTGTAGCCTCGGTGGATAGTACTGTACATAGCAAAGGTTTGATATAAGAGTTACGAAGCAACGAACCGGGAGCAAATGGACCATATGCCTTGCAAACTTACTCACAAAAGCTACATCAGACACGAGATAACAACTTCAATCATACATACTCATCGTTACAATATTAAGAGCCCTCTCAACCCATGAATTCTCAAAGGGAAGTCACTCATCAACAAGTTTGCTTCCTCCCTCCCACAAGCTCTTCATCCAGTATCTTTAGCCAAACCCACAATCCCCACATCCACATCCACATCCCCACAGACTCAGCTTTATTCGACATCCCTACCTATCGTTCTTTATCTGCTGCGCCGCAAGCCTCGCAAGCTGAATGCGGCTCTGGCCCAAACCAACCTAAGAAAAACCAACTCCAGTGACCACACCCACCACTGCAACCTTTTGCTAGCGTCGCGCTATGGAAAACGCTAAATATCTCGACATGCAACGAAAAATAAAGTCCCATGCAAGGGGTCGCTACTGCCGTTTCATGAGGATTTGATGCTGCGCAATGCGAAAGAAAAGGGGGTGTGGAGTGGGTTTGGTGAGTTGAGGTATTTCGGTGGGGATTTGGGGCGGAAAGGCAGGTTTGACAGCGGGAGCGCCGAGCGGTCGGTTTTTGGCCCCCTATTTTGGGACTTTGGGGAGGCGATATGGTGGGAGAGATGCAAGTGAAGAAATCTGAACGCACGAGATAATAATCACGAGGCAGAGGAATAACATTGGGATTTTTCACTTTTATAGAGTCAGGACTAAATTGAGACCACTGCGGGTACTTGGATTGCGTGCTCTATTCTATTCAATCCGCACTCTCAACCTATTCAATCCGAATACTAACATAGCGGGCATAGAATGGTTACGAATGTCTAAAAATGCATTTGGAACCCTCTCAAAAGCTGGATTCTTTGTTTGAGATCATTTGGATAAAGAAGGCCACAATCCCTTTCTTTCATGGGTGAGGCTGTGCTCTTGACGAGAAGAGGATAAAAAACTTGCACAAAGAAACTTTCGAGCCTAAGACACTCTGACAGAACTCATGACCCCAAAAGAGCTTTCAATACAGCCATTTAAAGTAACGCAGACAAGTTACAATGCATTCTTTGAGTACTCGGCAGCGAAGCCACCCGGTGGGACCTTCGAGAACAATAGAACCGACAAAAGACACAAAGAATATCTATCTCCTAGGCTTTAAGATCTAAGGGGGAGTCACTGAAGAACCGTTTGTTCGAGTAATCATATAATGAACTTGACTCCGTGCCTTCTTCCGCGTAATTTCGCGAACCGCAAACACACACACATTTTACTCACAAGTACAAACTGACATAAATACACTCATGACGAGACCTAAAATGCTTGAGAACGTGAATCTCTACTTCCACGACCAGGAAAAAGAGATGAAAATCGAGCACACTACATACGACGAAACACATCGACCAGGTCGATCCCTCTCGCGAAGAGCGTCCAGTGCCTCAGACAAAGTCAAGAACTTTTTCTCCCGAAGACTTTCAAAACCTCATGATGATCAGGCACCTCTGTTGGCTTCAAGCCCAACTGAAAAACGAGTTACGCAATGGCCGAGATTGGGATCATTTGGTAAACCCGCTCCTTCGCAGATTCACCAGCAAGTTCCAGATCTGACCACGCATTTGACGCAGCAGCATCGAGAACAGAAAGCTGCGAAGAAACAGGAGAAGATCATATCGGGCGCAGATTCGAGTGGCGGCTACTTACCGCTGGAGGGTAAGGAGGCAGCGCCAACTAACACCGTCCCTACCTTGCGACGAAAGGGAAAGTTCACTGACTCTGTGCTAAGCGAAGTAAAGGGAGAAAAGGAAATTGAGAGGCTTGTCGACATACAAAAGGACATGAGAGCGGGCCGAATGGAAATTACAGTTCCTCCAAAGGACGCAGCAAGATTGGAACCGCGAAATCCTTTCCACGATCCCGCTCCTACACCTAGATCCGCTTCAGTAGGTCCAGCAAGATACCGCAAGGACTCTCGCAGCCGCAGCTCTTCTCGACACCAAGAATCCAAACGAGGACGCAAAGATCGGTCCATCTCTGGCAGAATGGCAGAGTATATCGACATCGGAGCCGAACATCTCGATGTGCGAAGAAGAGAGCTCACCTCCCGCGTCAGGTCAAGAAGCCGAGACCCCTCTCGCACTCGAAAGAGGACGTCAATCTCCCATAAGATAGCGAATACCTTATCGACGGGAGCAGAAGCAGTCCAAAGTAAGTTACAAGCCCCTTTCGAACATCTCAAATACTCTGGTTTTCCCTTGACCCATAAGAAGTCAAATGCGTCTGTGAGCTCCTCGTTCTTCTGTGTTGGTGAAGATGAACAAGAGAAGGAAACAAGCAAGCAGCAAGAGGCCGCGGATAGAGGAAGAGCTAGATTCAGCGGCGTCGGAACAAATCCTTGGACATCCACCCCGAGCGTCTTCTGTATCCTTTGCGGACGAAGAGGTGTCTCTGGGACAAGAGGTTTGTGTGAGGCCTGCGAGAAGAACTTTCTGAGGCCCAAAGCACCTGTCTTCGGACACGCACAAGCCGAGGCGATGGATGATGAGGAGGAGATCAAGCCAATTCCACCTCTGAAGGATCGCAAGACACTTTCACTGTCGAAGAAGCCTCCCAAACGCAATCCTCATGAATTTGACGATGAAGACGACGCGGATGAGCAGCCGCCATCGGTCCCAGAGAAAGACCATGTCCAGATGATGCGTAAGAATGCCGCGGCCAAGCCTGTCGTCGCACCTGTCCCATCAAGAGTCTTCTCCCAGAGGGTGTCTATTGAAGAAGACGATGATTATGAGGATGAACCACTCGACGGTAGTTTGTTGAATGGTCGGCTCCATGGAAGGACAGATTCCATTCATCAGACCCGGACCAGAATGCAGGACTGGGGAACGGCGTACGGAAATGGAAACATGAAGAATACTGAAGAGGAGAGCGGTCAGACTCCCTTAATCTGGTACGACAAAGACGTGAAAAGAGATACGGATTTCTACACATTTTGGGACGACGTTTTGAAGGATCATGAGGACGCAATTAGTCCGAGGAAGTAGGGAGATGTACGATAGTAAACTGATAATTTGGCTGGAACTCTTGACTACAACGAAAGTGTGCCCTCATCTTGAAAGTGACTGAAGTCTCATTTCGCAGTTTCATTATTCAGAAAGGAGATGATTTGGCGGGACGTGAGTTATTTTCCTCACGTGATGAGTGAGAATCCACCAATTAACCTTACAAGGGTGGAATCCATGCCAGATCTAGACCTTTTCGTACTTCATCTGGAGGAAGTTTGCTAACATCACACCACGCACTGCACATGAGAACGTGCAATAGCATCCGGGAGTCCAATGAAAGAGGCAGCACGAAAGCCATGCCGGGTGCTTTCTCTACTTTGAAGCCTAGACTCGAGTGCAGGGTAGCATTCACGTTGACGCCACCGAGGTGTTCTCGGCTCATATTGTGTTAAAAGAACTCTTTCGATTAGATGTTCTCGAAGACACTGAAGTCAGCGCACAGGGGAATCGAGTTCGAGTTGCACATACCGGATTTCCCTGCCGCAGTGGCTTTTCCTTTCGAACATGCCATCATGAGCATATCAAAGCATCGTTGACGGCATCCAAGTCTTTGATATTCGTCATAAACGACCTACTTGACCTTACCAAATCAGAAGACTCTCATATGCCTCTGCACGAACAGCCGTTTTCTCTCTGTAATGACGGAGGTGATTAATGTTTTTGCGGTGGAGGCAGAGAGGAAGGGTTGCGAATGTCATACAGTATAGATGAAGCACATCTTCCAGCGATGATCGAAGGAGACCCCCAACGGCTTCGTCAGGCAATCTCAAACATTCTGAGTAATTCATTGGAGCACTCCAAAAAGGGGGCGATCAGCATCCACGGACATCCATTCGGCGAAGCAAAAGTCGGAACACTTGAGAAATTCCTAGAAATCGACATTCAAGACGAAGGAGAAGGCATGTCTGAAGAGCAGATCGATAACTTATTCCATCAATTCGAGAATATTCTGGACGAAGACGACACCGCTGCTGGGGAAGGGATCGGTCCAAATACTCGTCCTGTTCGCGACATTGGTGTCGGGCTAGCTTTTGTTGCTAGATTCGTCCGAAACAGCCTTGGCCAGATGAAGATTTCGACAAGAGAACACCTTGGTACGAAGATAGCCTTGCAACTTCCTTTGCAAAGTGCCTCGGAAGGTCAGACGGCCAATCCGTCTCTACCAACACCTCCCACAGACACATTGATGGCGGAATTTACTTCTGATCCGACCTTGCCAATATCACCATCTCAGTGCGATGCGCCTGGTCTTGGATCAATGGCAGGGTTTTCTCCCATTCCATCGCCCGAACTCAACACCATCACAAGACGCAATAGCGGGTTATCCGATGCATGGCCATTTCCAGTGACGCCGTCAGAAATTGTCCTGCTCCATGTCCTCGTTGCAGAAGACAATCTATTGAACCCGAGAATTCTCAAGGTACAACTGTCGAAGATGGGGCATGAAGTGATGGTAGTAGGTGATGGCCAGGCATGCCTTGACACTTTCAAGGAGACTCCTGCCAGCTTCGATGTGATCCTGATGGATTTCCAGGTGCATTCTTGAGTTTCTCTCTCCTCTAGTCAAACAGTCACATAAGGGCGCTAAAACTCGCCTCGTAGGTGCCAATCCTTGACGGACTCTCCTCAACAACTCAAATCCGCGCTCTCGAAGCGAGCACCCCTTTGTCACTTTCGAAACTCGCCACCGCCCACGGCCGCATACCTATCTTCGCAGTATCCGCGTCTCTTGTTGAAAGCAATACCACGAGTACATACATGGCGGATTCGATGGGTGGATATTGAAGCTGATCAACTTCCGGCGTCTCAATGTACTGATGACTGGGATTTCGGATGATTCTGCGAGACAAGCTTGTGCTTATCATGTTAGCTGTACATGGGAAGCCGGAAGTTGGCTTGAAGGGAAGAAGTAATGAAAGAAATAGTACTGAATCGCAGTTTTATAGTACACGAAAGAGGACAATAAAAAAGTTAGCAATGTATAGCGCTAAATATTCACGTGATACCACTTTTCTTTAGCCGGCGGCGAGGGAGTGGTGGCGCTAGAGTGGCTTACCTAATCTCATACGCGTACTCTAAACCCCTCATTCGATCCTCCACATTCATTTTAACATTCATATGTCCAGACCTTTTGTCGAGGACTTTACCTGTCAGGTGGAGGTGATCTACGACTCTGGGATTGGGCAGCTAATGAAATCCGCACCGTTTCAGATGACCCGCACTATATAAAGCTTGGTATTTCTCCTACCTCCGCCCGACCTCAGTTGGCATCTGGCTATCTTATCTAATCTTTCCCGTTTGTATGCGCTCCGTCATTTTGCGTATCATTCCCTGCTAGTTTTGTTTTCCAATCACTAGGCCTCAGTGCATCTACTCATTCATCTCGGACAACGTGGCCTTTTTCACGTGACGTACACGTCCACAACTGTAGCTCCATTGGGCTTACATCAAAAGTCAATACTTTGTTCTCTCAAGTTCACATTACTAATAGCTCCTAGATACACGTTCATCCGACTCTAAGCTGGTGCATATCGAAAACTCATCATGGCGTGGATAGCTCGCGGCCAAGATGATAGTGGCTACGTGCAAGATACCCCCAATGGCCAGACACCTTCGGTTCCAGCTCTAGCTACTCATCGAGGAGAGCTCTGGTGCTTATGGAGCGACCCTTCAGGTGATCTCTACTATGCAATTGGGGACAACGATATTTTCCAAACCCGTGTTCAATTCCCCGATCATGGAATCCCAGTTATGGCTGAACTCTCAGGATTGCTACACGCGGTCATCGTCAGAGACTCTGGAGACATGGCCCATTACGTCTTTGACGATGTGAATTTGTCCTGGGCAAGCCCTTCTCTGTTGGACCGAGCAGCAGGGTTTTCGTCTGGGACAACCCCAGCTCTGGTGGCATTTCACAACAAACTCTACTTGGTCTTTATCGAAAGCTCCAATCTATACTATGCGAATTGGACAACTATCCCTCAAGATGAAACAGCTATTTGGTCGCAGCCTCAGGAAGTTAGTGGAATTAAACAAGTCAGCGGGATACCCGCCTTATTTGCGCTCAGGGGTACCCTTCACGTTATGTGTGCTTCCAACGACGAGAGCCGAGAAATCCTCGGGTTTGCCTATGATCCTCTCGAGGATGTCTGGAACTCTTGCAACGATGTCAGTGAAGGCAAAGCTGCTTCTGGTGTCTCAGCCACCTCATTCGGGGACTCTGCCTTCCTTGCATTCCAGGAGAAGGGACCGGGCGACGAGAGCCATGTGATATATCTGAGCGAGTTCAGAGATGGGAAATGGTATCCTCAAGAAGCTATTGCTGGTCAAACTTCTTCTGATCCACCGCAGCTGTCGATCCTGAATGGGAGGATCAACTGTATATTCAATGCGAATGACGATAAGAAGGATTTGAGGTGGTACTCGAGGAGTCTGCTGGATTACTCGCTCAGCTCATGGATGAGCGATATCCCTGACGATACCCTGCTCTCAAACATCACTGTCCCAGGCACTCATGACACCTGCGCAATGTCAAATATTCCATTCGTGCGGACGCAGTATCTGTCCGTCACCAAGCAAATGGAGGCAGGAATACGATTCGTTGATCTGAGGTGCCGAGTCCATTCGGATGGCCAACTGTATATGTATCACGGAGGCATCCCTATCGACTTCCCAGTATATCTCAAGTTCGATGCAGTGATGGAAGAGATTTTCAATTTCTTTCAGAAGAACACAGAAGTTCCTACCGAGACGGTCTTCGTGTCCATAAACAACGACGACGTCTCAGGCAAAGAACCGCCCGAGGTCTTCTACAACGCTGTCAAAACACACATCGACACGACATCTCTATATTCAAATGGCAATCCCCGCTGGATAACCTCAAGATCGACTGTCACTCTCAGAGAAGCAAGAGGCAAAGCCGTCCTACTTAGACGCTACCATCCCGACCCCGCACTCCCAGTCGACCAAAGAATCGGCATCGACCTATCGATGTGGCTGAACAACAACCCCGACTTCACCATCCGCACACCCGAAGGGGTAATTGTCAACTTGCAAGACCACTGGCAGTACTCAGAGCGCATCTCGCTCGCCGAGCTCATCGAATCCAAATACTCCTACGTATCCAACATGCTCGCGAAGGCCGCCTCAGGGCCGCCCGATCACTGGTTCATCAACTTTACGTCTGCTGTAGGAGATCCGATGCAGAAGGGAGAGATTGCAGAGGCACATTGGATTGCGGTGGGCGCGCATAGTAAGGTTGTTGGCAAGTTTGTTACGGGAATGAATGTCACGACGAGGAAGACGTTTGGGTGGGGGGTCAAGAAGAGGTATGGGGTTATTGCGATGGATTATCCGGAGTTGCCGAAGGATTCGGATTTGATATCTTGGTTGATTGGGACAAATATGTGAGTAGAGGGCTGAGGTTGATATCTGGTGGGCGAGGATGTCGATCACGTGAATTTGCATATGGGTGTCCCGTCACATGTGGACTATACTTAGGTCTATGTAAGTAAATGGATACAAGATAGTCGTAACGTAAATACCAGGACTTTTGCTAAACAAAGGTAAGATCGCAGGTTGTAGTTTGAGGTAATCACGTGGAGCCAGCTACAACTCGGCTGGATCTCGCTTCCCTCCCCAGTCGCTCATTCCGAAAAGACCGTCATCATCTTCTTTCCATTAATCGTCATCACCAAGTTCCAATTGCTAACGTTAAAAGACACCGGCTGAAAACAACATGTCATAACATATTCCTCCGCTACTTGCCTGTGCGTCAATCATTCAGCGTCCAGATCTATCTCTCTAAAGGGCCGTTTTCTCGACCCGTCTGCTCGTGGGCCAAGGTTTCGGGATGACGAGAGATCTGGAACTGGCCAAAGTCGCACTTTTGCCGGAGAACACACTCTCCACGGCTGCCCTGGGATTCGGAATCTGATTCCGATAGTAGTGGTGAAGACTATCGTCTTTCCGATGAAAGATTCGGCATTGCCACTTACCACATCAAAGTCCGTATCGTCGGGAATGTGGAGTTCAGAGTCGAATGCATCTCCAATACTCGGTCGGATCAGGTCGAAAGTGCCTCTGTATGCCCATACTTTCAATCTCAGGTCTTCCGCAAGCTTCGCGATAGACACATGGAAGCCATTGATTTCGCTACTGCTGTTGGCCACGGGAAACATTACAATGTTGAGTTTCTTGACAAACTCTTCACGACGTCTTCGCAAGCTTTCCGCGAAGTTGGAGGGCATTTCTTTCATGGTCCTGATTCGATTGTCTTGTAGCGTCTTCTCTATCATATTGGGAGAGTAGCCAACTTGGATTGTGTCAGTCGGATACGTCACTCTCTGTCACAGGGTGCGATAACTGTGCTTACTGTATTCAAAATGTTTTATCCAGATCGAAGCGTCATCGAATGGTGATCCCGAGACAAATACGAATTCTCCAACGAGATACATCAGAATCGCAGAGATCCATACTGACTTCTCGAGCTCCATTTGAAGACTGGCAATCTTCTCCCAAATCAAAATTCCTTCATGAATATCTAGGAGTTTGCGCAGAACTCCAAGAAAAGGGCCATTCTGCTTAGCCAGTGATTCCGAAATCTCATTGCGGACACACGAGATATTCGATAGAGCTGGCCGCTCAGCGACCAGCTTGAGCTTGCCGCAGACCAGAGCAGAGTACTGCTGGAGCAATCCAGAAAGCTGATCGAGAGGTTGGATGATTTCTTCGTCATCGAGCTTCGAGTTCCCGAACTGTGGCACCTTCCTAGATGTCGGTTGTGTTGTTTCCTGGCCTCTCAAATTTCTCTGCCCCTTGCTACCTCCTCGTGCAGTCGGGTTGAGCTCGTCTGAGTTATCTGTCGATTCCAAGTCACGAATGGGCTTTTTTCGGCGACGCTTTGAAGGGGTTTCTCCCTGCAGAGTGTCTAATGCCCCCTCCTGCTCATGGGTGAGGTCGTTGGCAGGCAAGGAACGACCCTTGGTCATTCTTGACTCCGAAGAGTGGGAAGATTTCTGAAGTTGTTCGGCTTTTGGGCCAGAGTTCTTCAATGGTCCCCTTCTATGGCCCGAAAGTCCTTGATCTCCTGTGTTGTTGTGCCCCGTGCCATCACGAAGCTCCTTTACTTCCTCAACAGACTTTGCTGGTATCGAGATACTGAGTTCAGATCGAGATAGCACGATTGATTCCAATCCACCGCCATCTTGTTTGCACTGTCTTTGCTCAAATGATTCTTCTGCTTCGCGGGAATGATGGTGTGGTTGTGAGGCATTGTTTGCGTCTGCTGCAAGCTTTCCATTTTGGGAAGATTGGATCTTACGATCTTGTCTTGGCTTCTGAGGGCTACGCCGAGATCCTGACGACTGACCCCTTACCCTACACAACCTTGCTTGTCGTCGTATTTCTTTGATCTGTACTCTGAGATCCTGATGTACGGTGTCAAGCCATTTGCCTTCAGAGTCAAAATGATCTGGCAGATAGCTCTGACGGCCTTTGCTGGGAAAAACCTGAGTGGCAACCCGAATGATTTGCTCATCCGTCGGATTTCTGATTGGGAGATTTTCGCTTGGAATGTGGAATTTTGGGGAAGATTCAACTATCGACGTTCTTTTCTTTCCAGACGTGTTGCCCAACTTCTTCGGAGATTCAGCCACGGACCTGCCCTTTCCAGACGCATCACCCGATTTCTTCTTTTTTGCAATTTTCTTCATCTCTTGTCGACGCGCAATTATTTTTGGCATGAGTTTCTTGCGCCACGGCTGTAGTAGTTGGCCTTTGACAAGGCTAAAATGCCTGGGCAATACTTCGCAGCGTTTGGCTGGGTCGTCGATCGTGGCTGCAATCTCAACAATATACTCGTCGGGAGGGTCTTCATTGGAATGGTCTCCATCTGGATAGTCCCCGTCTGCATCCCCCCCGTCAGGGCTAGTTGTATCTGACATCTCTGGGGTCATTGCTGTCACTCCGTTTTTATGCCCAAACATTTGAACATTGTTGCCTCGACAAAATTCGAAATGACTTCCTCCCATATCGTCGTTGCGAGTCCCTGATTGACGCAAAGGTTCGCAATCATCCGGAAGCTCTCTCTGTGTCTCTTGCATGGTGTCGTTACTGAAAGCATCTGCCTGCGACTTCCAAATACCATTAAAATCAGACATCACGATAGAGTGATAATGTCGAGAGCATCTTGTCACAGATAGTATGCAGATAAGAACGAGAACGTGCTCGATTCGATCCTCCATCCGCGATTCCCGCTGCAACTTGTTGCCCCTCTGTTGGGGAGCCACGAAGACCCTAAAATTTTTTATTTTCTTTTGGTATCGGCTGCCCGCAAAATAATTCACAAATCTGAGATGTGATCGATTGCAGTTGGCTTGAATTGGCTCCTCCCCGATTGGCCCTGCAGTCCCATGCAAAGAGGCTTTGTGCAGCGTGCTCGATATTATTTTCCTTTTCTAAATATCATCAATGCTCAGTCGACAAACAGGTTCAGGCAGCCGCGAGCTTCGACAAGGGTCCTCAAAATACTGGTATGTGAGGATCCCCCGAGTTTCTGAAATCCCTAGAGCAGACAATTCACTTCCTAGTGCAGATCAAAGTCGTCAAGAAACACATGGGCCGAGATCTTTACTCTTGAAGTTTTTACGACAGTACATCCTCATTTCCGACATTGACTACAAGCGTTCGATTTGCAACCCTCTCCAAGATGCTCAGAACTGCTCAGGGGGGTAAATGTATTCGCCTAGCCTTCCTCTTAGAAATCGTATTACTGATGATTGCTAAGCTCCTCTATCGTCCTCGCCTCGACTATCCCCTGACGGGCCAAAGTACTGCGGCAGATTGATTATCGGTGTCGACATGGGAACAACTCGGTGTGCAGTCGCTACCGCCGAGGTCCTTGACGACCCGGAGCAATCGTCGGAGTATGGTCCCGAGATCAAAATTTACGAAGATTGGATCGACGCGTATATGGGTGGTCGGAAGTTTCCTTCTACTGGTTTGTATTATGATGAAGACCCAACCAGAGCCAGTCCCATAACTGGCAATTCACTCAAGCCACTTTTCAAGGAGGAGGTCTTTGACCCATCTCGACTCGTTCGCCTGTGGAAGCTTCTTCTACATGATAGTCAGAATGATACAGCAGTTGAAGAGATGCAGGAAAGTATTCAAATGCAACTGGACCAATTGGGGAGATCCATCGATGATATCTTGCGAGACTGGGCAAAGCTCATCCTGAATGAACTGACCTCTGAGGACAACGGAAAGGCCTGCTATTTGAGGCAGACCTATGACCGTTATGACAAGCTTGATCTCGAAGTTGTCATAACGGTCCCGCCTGGTCGATCGACAATTGCACATGAGCAAGTCCGTCAGGCTTTCGTGCAGGGGCCCATCGCTTCGACTCGAGTGTTCTTGGAGTCGGAGCCTGCAGCAATGTTTCGATCCTGGGTTGATTCAGGGAAAGCAGAGCGTGACTGGGTCGTAAGCTGATCCATGTGCCTCGGGAGCGTAAAGTTAACATCGTGAAAGGTCGGAAAACGATATATTGTTGGTGATGGAGGAGGCGGAACTTGTGTAAGAGAATATTCAAAGTTGTGCCAGCAGACTGCTAACAAGTAACAGTGTGTCGTCAGACTCCGTCTTGATAGACTCGAGCCCTTGGGTTTCACCCAGGAGTACGCGAGTGAGAGTAAGAAAATCCTATCCATCAATGTCGAGTTCAAAGCTAACCTCTTGAAGGTCTGATTTGCGGTGCGGAGACAATCTCAAACGCCTTTGAGAAATTGTTGGATTCCAAAATCGCCTCAGACTTCCCAAATCGGCCTCGGGAAATCGAGCGAATCAGACGGAAGTTCGACGAGGTAGACAAGTTATATTTTGGACAAGAGCCTGAGAGACGTCGAGGATGTTCATACAAGCTCACAGGGCAAAGAGATGATTTCATCAAGTTCACCTAGTAAGTAAAGCTTGCAGAAGTGAAGGCGCTTGTTCTGAGTGATTGTCCAGTGATGAAATTGCCAGTTGCTTTGAGCCCTGTGTCAGGAAACTGGTTGAAGGTATCAAAAGACAGGCAGATCTTGGCTCTACCGTTGATGTAAGAAACCCATCGCCATCTCCAAGGCCTCTCTAACATTGGCGGTTCACAGTATCTTGTGCTGGGTGGCGGACTGTTCACAAATTTACATGTACTCAATGCCGTCCGAGGCAAGTTCAAGTCCTTACAAGTCCGAGAACTTTCAAAGGAGTAAGTCTTGGCTCCCATAAACTTCTCATCAGTGCCATATTGACCCCTGTTTAGTAAGGGGCACGTTGTCAAGGGAGGCGTTCTGTCTCGAATTGACGACGACTTTTTCACCAATTTTCCCATTTCTCGCAGCAGAGCTGTTTCCACTTTGATGGAGGTCACTCCCGAGATTCGCCAGTCTCGCATATATCGCCATCTTCATACGAAGGGCGGTAGTTACGACGGAAAGGAGTACTTCTGGGTCGTGCAGTGGCTGGTGAAGAAGGTGAGTCAAATGCTTACAGTGAGCGCCGCAGAGACTGATTTTGGGTGCTCAGGGAGAAGACGCGAAAGCTGTCCACAAAATCGCATCAGAGACTTCTGCCAAACGTGCCAGGACTCGTGATCTCGATTCAGACAGTAAAGAAGTCCAGTTCAGCGAAACAATCTTGACTTTCAACTACTCTCCTGGCGCGGATGTCTGGGCCGCATGGAAAAAAGATGGCAGCTTCGTGAATATGCGGGGCGAGGAAAGTCAGTACTTGGATCGGCTTCTAATATCAGTGTCTAATGAGAAAGCAGTTCCTTACCCAGAGCATTCTGAGGAGATGACATGGAGACCACTTGCACCGGAATCTGGAGACCAAGGCATCGCTTTTGATGATCTCGACAAGGAGTGGAGTGCCTCTGAAAACAAATTCTACAGAGTCCTCAAATACTCGATTGAGATGAAAGCCATCGAGACCCAGACACAGTACTGGATTAAGGTATGGTCTTCGAAGGAATTGAGGAAGATCACGAGAAAGAACGTGGCATTTTTGTCATATCCCATTCTTCGAACTCCATTGTTCACCAGGCTTGCTATCTCGCAGAGTTTAGCGCAAAGCTTCGATTTCGACGACGAAAATTGCGGAAATGTGTCAAAGCCACAGAGAAAGGGCGACGAGGCAGATTCTGACTGGTGTGAGGAGCACCAAACTAACAAATCATCTCGCAAAAGAGATGTCCCAACGGATAAAGAATCACTGCCTCTGGACGACGATTCGGATACGATAAAAGTCGCCAAACCAAAGCAACGCAAAAACATTCAAGGCAATATTATTGCTCAGATCGAGAAAATCGTTGGAATAGGTTCGACGCAACCAGCGGGTCGAAAGAGTGAAGATACCAAGAAGCCCGATCAACCTGCTTCGTTGCCTAAGCCTGCGGTTCCTTCCAAAGATGTGAGCTTCTGCGCGCTTCCCAGTACCATCTCCTGCTTACGAGAAGTTTTCCAGAGCAATGCTTCGAGCAAAATCATTCAGCCACCCGGTATGCAGAGCGTTCTTCCCTCGTACAGCGATTTCAGCAGAACCCTAACGTTGTCAGGTGTTGATCTACTACCTTTCAAAACTGCCTTCCCAGGCGCAAGTGACGTTGAAGGATGCAAGCTGTGGTTGCTCAATATTCGAAATTCAGACTTTAGTCATTGGACAGACATCGACACCACCAACACTTCTTTATGGCTCGGTCTGGGAAAATTGATACCCTCGGTAGTCCAAATTTCAAACCCGATCCTCAGAGAGAGATGTCGGATTATCGGTAATGAAATGATGGACATGTCGATTTTGGTCAACCCGGTCACTGCCGCCCAGCTGAAAGTATTTGGTAATCGGCTTGCGGCAGACATCATGAGTAGCTGCAATGTGAAGTGGAAGCGGGAATTGACGGAATGGCTTCCAAAGGCCACAAGGGCGTGGGCTCCTCGAAAATTATATCTCTGGAAGGAGGATTTTCTGAAAATAGTTCAAGCGCAAGCAGCATCCAAGCCGGTGCCGCGTTTGGCCATGGCCTCACCTCAAAGTCAGAACCCAGTCAATAACTCTGCAAGGTCTACGAATCAAGAAGCTTTGCGAAAGCAACCGAGTAAAGCTTCATCCAAGGAGCTTTCAGTTGCTTCTGACACGGCGTCAATGAATCGCACGCCCTTCCAAGAATTCAAATATCGCCAGAACCAAGATGAAACTGGCGAAGAGAGCCTTGTTTCTTCCCTCGGACCGCCACAGAAGCGACGACGTCCAGAAGAGCTCAAAAAGGATGCAAACTTGACTACGGCCTCCCCTCGCAAACACTCTCTCAATCCCAGCTGGGTGCCGCCTAATCAAGTAAAGAGGCTACCACAGACGCCCTCACTCAAGGAATTCCGCGATGGATCTGTGTCTGATATGGGTTCAGCAAAGCGTAGGCTCCCAACAAAACCCAGAGATCGTCCACACCAATACGATACAGACGAGGAGGAAAGCCTTCGGCCTTCTTCACGAGCGCAGAAGCGACGACGTCTGGCGAGTCCATTTGTCGAGGTGTCTGGAACACCTGGTCGATCCGAGGAGGGACAGACAATGCAAAAGGCTGCAAGCTCGCTGAATCAAGGCACACCAGCAAGTGACATTGTACCCTGGGATGACGGTCTCGAGGAGGACCTTGACTGATGCCATAGCAATGACGATGTCCAACTTTACGGCCTTCTGGTGTTTGACAGAATATTGGCGTTTGACTTTGGACTGCGGATCAATACGATATTGGGATGTTAATGCTTACTTCTGGGATTTCTGGGCAATATGATATCGGGATGATGATGCTTGTGTTTGGGATATATGATATAAAATAAAATGAATATCTTTTACTTTTCTTTCCCCATTTCAGTTCATCACTCTGGAGCTTCTCCCTAGCAATGTATCTCCTACTAATTACCTCCAAATTGCATGAAGCGAGCTCTCGGTGATTCACTCTCTCGCGTTCTTATTGAGTACATATACACAAGCAATAGCTCTCCTCAAACCTAAGTATTCACGAACCACCAAGGCAATATGGAACATTCGTTCTTGCTGCCGTTTCTCACCGAGCAGATTACTCGACCCGTTCTCGAGAGTAAGTTGAAGTCCTAGAGTTTGATTAAGCATACTATTAAGCAGCACCAAGTCACGACCCTGGACCATCATTCGAAGACAGCGAAAAGCATATTGACAGCGACTGATATAATGACAATGAACGATAGAGAATGACAGCGAAGAGCATTTTGACATCGTCTTGTTTATTGACAGCTATAGACGGAAAAGATTGGATTAAGTCAAGCCTTGGGTTCGAAAATTTTGGGAGGCATCTGAAGATTCTGCAAACTCCCATAACGCATCTCCTTTTCCTTGTTGTACTGCTTAAACCACGTAGCCAGAATGTCAATTAAAGCTAGATTGCCGTCGCTACTTTGTGGACTTGCCGAGATCCCTTGGCTTTGAGATTATGGAGCTTATATTTATACATTTGACACAAAGGGAAGCGACAAATAATTTAGTATATACGCAAAAATCAAAGAGAGCTATCGACCGACTCCAGCACAGCCTCATTCTTCCGCGGAGGCTTGACCAGCATCCACAAACTCCCAAACCACCACATCTCCCCTCCGCCTCTCATCATCATGCCAATGACTATTAAACCCCCTCCACCTCTCCTGCACCCTAAACCCCGGCATCCGCCCCTCATACCACTCCTTCAACACTCCCCCAATCCCCTGAAACCCAACCACGTACCGCGGCCACGGCCTCTCAGGTCCACCAACCTCTTCACTCAAAAACTTTATCGGATCATCGAAAAACCTGTCCGCTTCATCTCTATACTTTTCTCTCTCCTCACTACCCGCTGGAATGCTGATCGGCGGCTCACATGTCAAAGCCCATGCGTTCAAACTGGGGAAGTAAAGATGCGAGCGCCATGGAGTGGAATGGCACGGCATGAGGAACGCAGCGAATGTTTCATCGTCCGTGTAAGTGGTAGTCTTTGGATCAACGTCGTATTGCGAGGCGTTGGGGTGGGAGAGGAGCTGACCCCGGCTGTCGAGGGCGAGGGAAGCGTAGTCGGCGCGGAGGAAGCGGAGGACGGAGAGGACGCCGCGTTGGTGGATTTGGGTTGTGTAGGATGCAATTAGGAGGTTGATTGCTAGGAGGGTGTAGAGAATGGTTTTGCGATTTTGGCGGAGAGTGGTGGTGCTCTCGGATTTGCCGCCTTTTGGGGGTGTTGAAACGGTAGTGGTTTGGAAGAAACAGGAGATGGTGGGGCCAGTGATGATGTGGAGGAGCGGAAGGAGGGGTAAGATGAAGCGGACTTCTTTATGTGAGACTAGTGAGAGTGTAGCGATAGTGACGAAAATCGTCATGGTCAGGATGAAGCGGATGCTGGATGTCGGCAGTGAAGTCGACTTGAAGAGAGCAACAAGGGCGAAAGGAAGGAATGTAGTCAGGAGAAGAGGAAGTCCTTGGGACAAATAGTAGTGCCAGTCATTGCGGCCGTAGAAGACAGCGAGGTCTTGGGTGATGTTGAAGTTGAGCCATTGAGCTGGTGGGAATGTCCATTCGCCGAAGTAGTAGAAGTCTGAGACAGCTGAGATGCCGAGGGCAATTGAGCCACAGATGATAGCTTCTCTCGCTAAGATCAGGTAGTCCGAGGTGCTAGCTGGATTTGATGATAACATTCGAGTCAAGGTTGGCATCATGATGCAGAACCAGATCAAAAGGTTCGTAGGGCGGAGGACGCAGGCGAACGCTGCGAGAAGGAGTGACACGCGGAGACTGGTAATGATTAGTGATGGGAATGATATGGTAGGAGTTAACCCTACTGATTGATAGATGCCGATGTCTGTAGGGCCCCTTGTTCGGATATCCTGGCAGGGACTGAGCCTCTCAATCCACTTCTCTCGTCTTTGGAAAATTGAGTAGGGTCACTCCCTTGACCCATGATGGAGTCCGTGGTTATCTTCCATGGCCAGAAGTACAAAGCCGTAATGGTCAAAGTTGTCTCGAGGCAGTTGGAAAATGTTCTTGTCGAACAGAACCATTGCCAAGGATTGAAAATGGAGATGAGGAGCTGGCAGATGTCAGCTCTTGCAGTTGAACTCAAATTTAGCAACACACCACAGCCCATGCATTGTTGCTCCCTCTTCCATAGATTCTCTCTGCTAATTGCCAGGTGTAGTATTCACCAACGGCACTAATGACTCCTTGCACGACATTTGGTATGACTGGCATAAGCATTCCTTGAAACTGGGGAAAGCACTGCACAGCTGTCATCACTTTTTCCGCAACATAATAGACCCCAGCAAATAATGCAGGATGCAATGAAGAGCGAAGCTGGTATTGCCATTCCTAGAACTTATTAATATTTGGGGGAGCTTTTAGTGCTAGGCATACCCATGTTATCCAAGCTCCACTCTGAGCTCCAAACGCCATTTGCCATGCCGGCTCGAGAGACTGAAAATACTCATCTGGCTGGAAGAAGGTCCACACACAGAGAGCATTGATAAATCGCAGTACAACGAGAATATTGAAAGTATCCTTGGCACCTTGAGACATGACAAGGTAATGGGCCTCTTTGTCTTGAGGAGCTTCGAGCGTCTCACTCCTTTTGGCGGGCGTAGCCGCAGCTGGGCGTTGTGTATCTGGAGATGTACTCATTTTCAATCTGATTCCATGGAACCAAGTCCAGAGGGTTATCGACAAAAGAGATATCTACAAGAAAGTACTGAACATATGTGCAGAGAACTTGAGCTTGAAGTTACGACCCATAAATTGAGCCACTTTAGCTCCACGTCGTCCCAATTCCACGTGTCTTCCAAATGCGGGCAAGTAGACGAGATTTCCTCCTTCTCGGCGCCTTGTGGCCTCAGGTGTGTGACGGCTTTTCACTTTCTCAACAAACTCCCTCCAATCAACGCACCCGTCAGTGTCATTACTAGCAGCGCCGTCACTCACCGTCTGATAGGCTGCATACCGCCGGCTTTCGCTGATCCCAGGCTGAAATCTTTCCCAAAGACCCCTCCAGAAGGCACAACCCCCGCTATCTCGCCCGAATCTCGCCCACACCCTTCCCCTAAGCGCAGGTTCACACGAAGCCCGAAGAAAACTATCAAAACCCTCGATCCCTAAAGGCAGGTTGGAACGCGTCTGCTCATTCTACCTTTTCTCTTAGTCAAAACGTAGGTCACACGCAAAAGATAACCTCACAATCCGCAAGGACTTGCACTTAGAGGTCTAGTTCCCAATGAACGGCTTACCATCATTTTTCCTTCTTGAATCGCGCCTTTCCCACTTCTGCACCCTCCATATTCTTTCTTTCATTCTTCAACATTGACTGCAATAAACAGAACAAAGACCCCAAACCTACAATTACCACTCCAGCACGAACATACATCATCCAACATGGCACCCCATGCAAATGGAACGACTGATGGCAATGCTTCCGCCCTCAAACCTACCGCACCAACTTTCCAGCCAGTTTCAGCCCTTGCAGAATCCAGGTACCATGCAACCACCACTGCCGGCGCAATCGAAGCCGAAAACAAATACGCTGCCCACAACTACCACCCTCTCCCCATAGTCTTCTCCCGTGCATCAGGTGCCGATGTTTGGGATCCTGAGGGAAAGCATTATATTGACTGCTTGTCTGCGTATTCTGCGGTTAACCAAGGCCATTGCCATCCGGAATTGGTGAAGGCGTTGTGCGAACAAGCATCGAGGCTCACTCTTTCCTCCCGCGCATTCCACAACGATGTTTTCCCCAAATGGGCGGAGAAGGTCAAGGATGTGTTTGGATATGATATGGTGTTGCCCATGAACACTGGCGCAGAAGCGGTCGAGACGGCGATCAAGATTGCGAGGAAGTGGGCATATAAGGTCAAAGGAGTTCCGCAAGGCAAGGCGTTGGTCTTTGGTGCTGCTGAGAACTTTCATGGACGAACGGTATTCCTCCCAATTTCTCTAGAAAAGCTCGAAGCTGATGTGCAGTAGATGACGGCCATTACCATGTCAACAGACCCCGAATCCCGCGACAACTACGGCCCATACGTCCCAGGTATTGGCGCTGTCTGCCCTTCGACTGGCAAGAAGATCAACTTCAATAGCATTCCCGATCTCGAGGCTGCCTTAGAGGCACACGGCAAAGAAACCGCCGCATTCATTGTTGAGCCTATTCAAGGCGAAGCAGGCGTGGTTGTCCCCGCAGACGACTATCTGACAAAAGCATATGAACTCTGCAAGAAACATGACGTCCTCCTGATCTGCGACGAGATCCAGACGGGTATTGGTCGCACAGGACGCATGCTGTGCTCCCAATGGGCGAACATCAAACCTGATCTGGTCACACTCGGGAAAGCTATCTCGGGTGGAATGTACCCCGTTTCTTGTGTCTTGGGAAGCAGAGAAATCATGATGGTCATTGAGCCAGGAACTCATGGATCCACGTATGGTGGTAATCCACTGGGATGCGCGGTCTCGATAAGAGCGTTGGAGATCATGGAGGAAGAGGATCTGACAAACCGTGCTGAGGCTTTGGGTAAGATTCTCAGACAGGGATTGGAGGATTTGAAGAGCCCAATGATCAAGTTGGTCAGAGGTAGGGGTTTGTTGAATGCCATTGTCATCGATGAGACGAAGACGGGTGGCCATTCTGCTTGGGATTTTTGCATGCTGTTGAAGAGCAAGGGACTTTTGGTATGTTACTTCCCCGATGACACTACGTGAGGATACTGACCCTGCCAGGCCAAGCCTACTCATGAAAACATCATCCGTCTTGCGCCTCCTCTTGTTATCAGCGAGCAGCAGATCAGAGATGCGTTGAGAATTATGGGCGAGGCTATTACTGAGCTGCCAACGTTGAAGGGTAAGAAGGAAGACGAGGTCATTCCTCAAGAGGAGAAGAACGTCCATATCCCACACACGGATTTGTGAGGGGAGGCAGATACCCTGGACTTGAGCTTTTGCGGGTTGGCGATAGGCATTGCACTAAATTGGAACAGGCGGTAAGCGTTCTCATTTGACATAAAGAATGACTAGGCACCGCCATTGGAGACTGAGGTTGGAATATTTGTGAGCCAACATTGACGTCTAAGAGTTTCGCAGTAGCACTCTGCCACTAGGGACGACTTTGATTGTTCATGAAAATAGACAGACCAGCATAGAGCTTCCGGGTCTTGATTAATGAACTACGCACTTCCCGTCTCCTTTTCTCTTTCCTGTGTGGTGATCCTTTTACCAAGCAAGAGCATTTCAGAACCTCTTTCAGTTTCTATTCACTCACGCTCATTTACGCATTCACATCGAGATTGCTCTCGAATATATCTACCCCTCACCTGTTCATCTGTCCCGGGCATCTTTCACTCGCGTTTCGCTATGGATGCCGGCCATCACGTCTTTTTCAAGCCTATCTGTTGAGTTCGCACCGAACCTATTGCAAGTGTCCCAGGTAGAGTTCTTCTAGAATAAAATGTCAAGCTCTGACTCAGTGAGGAGTTGCTATGCTTGAATTTGGGGGGATTTTTGTTGTCATTTTCTAAGCTGCCGTCGTCTGATTTAGTGCTGTCATTCCAAGTGGAACATTTATTATTTCCATATCTTCCTTATGTACTCTGCTTAGTATCTAGCGAGCTCTCACCACGGATATGTCCCGAGGTTGATCGACATCCCAGAGGCCTTCTGGCCCCTAGCAATGGATACAATTCATCCTTTCACGAAGACCCTCATATCCACACGCCAGTTCATGGTATCACATCTATCTCGCTCCGTATCAGTTCAATCCTGGTCTTTTATAACAGGGTTTGTTCCTCTCGGGCAAGATCTCGGAATCTTTATCAGGGATGGAGTCAATTAAGGTCTTACTTCTTCCACGAGTCACAATCCAGCTAACCGTTTCGAGTTTTTATCGAGCCTGGGAAGCGTCCCACACCTCTCCTCCAAGCTATAAAGTCCAGACATTTAACTTTTCAGTTTGTCTCACACCAGTTACATACCACATGGGAAGCCAGATTCAAGGATGGCCCCACAGCCTGTACTTACTCTCGTGCCAATATAGGGAGATGTTCCAAACTGAGAACAGTTTTGAGGCCATTTTACGACCATTCGCCTTCTTCCTAGTTGCAGTCCTGCAGCTTGTTGTTTCCCCAGCGATTTGTTGTCACGTTTCCAGCTGCTGTCATGAAAATTACTGCCGTCAATCCAAGTGGAGTATTTATTATGATGACCTCGTCCTTAGCTACTATTTGCCCTAGCATTATGCTTCAAGAGGCCTCATCGAATCTATTCGGTCGTGCTCCCTTCAGTTCGGGTCTACACCTCTGAAAGAATGTTCTTTGACGAGCTTTCTGTATGCTCCCACTGGTTTTTATACTTCTCGGTGAACCCCTAGGCTCCCAACATTCCCATTAGCGTGCTCCTTAAGTGTTGGTATTCTTCCGCTTGCTCATTAGGCGTCCCAGAGCCTGTACGATGGCTCCGACGAATTTCTATTCCCATTTAGGGGTCTGAGTCTCTGGCGGCCTCTCAAAGGTTGCGTCTTGCTCGACTTCCATGTCAATGCCGACCTAAGGAAGGGTTGCTAGCTTGCATGACTATAATGGAGTCTGTCGTCTTTTTTGCAGCTGGGGTCAATTCCACCAGCGAACGTTATTTCACTATGGCTGCCTGTCCCTCAGTTGTTCTGCAGCCCAATATACCGCACGCCCTAACATAGCTATGTCCGGGTTTTAATCGATATCTTAACTTCCTTTGGTTCCTCACAAAGGGTTACTCTTAACTCTTTCACGGCAAAGCGGCATCCATGTATCTCGCGAGTAGTTGATATTTGGAATTGCTGAGATCCGAATCTGTTCTAACAGATTCCTTTTTATAGAGGCATCTCCATTCAAAGGAACGCTTAGAAATCTCAATAGGGCCATGTGAGCATTCACTCTTACTACTAGTCCCTCAATCCTTCACTTACACACCACTCTATATCCACACTTTTCTCATAATTAAAGAAACCTCCTACATGTTTTGACATTGTGCCAAACCTCTCGGGTGCACAATCTCCCTAATTTAAAGGGGCTGCGCGATCGTCTAGGGACATAACAACGGGCCTCAAAAAAGAGAAGACGATCATGGTGTTTGTGGGAAGTATACAATGCTCTAAGGGATTATCAAAGATAATATCTCTCATACCTCTCGTCATCTTCGAGGTGAGATGCTTCTTGGGATTATGCGCCTCCTTTCTCTTGAGCTCATAAACTTGTTAGTTGATTTTGCGATTTGCTGTCATTCTCCTAGTTGTCATCGATTGCTTTACTGCTGTCATTTCCCTTGAGCATTATTTAAACACACCCCCTTAAACTATTTGGTGTATGCAATCCTCGACTCTCATTTATCAAGGTCGGGATCCATTCATCCATACTCCCAATAACTGCAACCCTATCTCTAGAGGTTCCCGCGACGTCATGTGCGGAGTGTTGTGTGTAAAGATTTACTCTATTTCTTTGGATCCTCTCTCAGATCACAGCAAAGTAAGGTACGATTCCATGATAGTAGTCTGTCATATCTTCTCACTAGTCATTTTTTGCTTCTTCGGAGGACCGCGGGGTATACAATGTCAAGAAGCAGATTAGTAGATAAGCATACTCGCCACTATGACGGAAAGACCTATGTGCTGGGTTTCGCAGCTTCAATTTACAAGTTGGTGAGCTTCATAGCAAGAACAACATATGAATCGATAATATCTATGTTAACCTAGGGAAAAGTTGCTTTGCTAGCTTGCTGCGGTTTATTTATGTCCAACTGCCGTTCTTGCTCTTGTTGCCAACTTCATCACTACCGTCATTTCCCGATGGCCAGCTCTGCCTTAGCTGCTCTCTGGCCCAGTATATACCAGTTCCTCGCCATAGAGTTTCTCTGTTAGGCCTTCGCTCGGCCATGCTTATAACACTTGTGTATATGACCTTTCTAGATCTTTGATTCGGCGTCTTTGGTTGGGTCATCCTTGTAAGACTTACATTTATTTGTTGCTGTCTAGGCATCCTTCTAGAGGTCTCTTAAATACTGATCAGGGCTAAGTCTAGCCTCATTCTCATTCTCGCATTGCAAACAAATAAGAGGCGGAATAGGCGCTGCCACTTTGCAGTCGCTACTGCCACGACTTTCGAGTATAAGTAGGAGATCGAGTGCGTTCAATATCTCTGCTCTTTCTTCAACAGCAGGATGCGGTATCCTTGGCGACCATGTTTGCGGAGAAGACCTCTGTCGCATGCTCTAGGAGGTTGGATTAGGCTCAGTTGCTGAATCAATATTGGCCCGAGGCCCGAGGCAGTCATGCTTAGATGATATTGAAATTGTTGCCATTTTCCTATCTACTGTCATTGCTTTGGCAACCGTCATTCCCGTTAGATCTTGGATTGAGATCAACAATCCTTTTCCCGTGCTCCATGGGGTAAGCGAAGCGTTGCATTGGGAACTGGTTCCTCGACAGAGACCTTCTAATTACTGTGCTTAGATTGACTATTGCGACCATGCCAGTTGCAGATGCGCAGATGAGTACTAAAACAGATCACGCGTAAACTTACAAGGTCGGAGGTGCAGCATTCTCATACGTAGGTCTGATTAAGGTACTGGTGACTTAGCGAATGCAAAAGCCTGAGATTCAAAATATTCTTGGTGAATGAGATGTGAGTAGGCTTAAATTATTCATGGTTTTAATCTAAGGATAGAACACGCTTGAAAGCTACGGGGAAGTGATGCTCTTATATGAAGCGTCGGATATTTGGAGATGGAGAGACATTGAATGTGGAGATGTTTGTCGAGATGGGGCAATTTGTATGCACATACAAAGCAATGACAATGTCTGTAAAGGTACTCAGTTCAGAGCTGATGGAAGTGACAAAGACACTCGCATACTGAGGTTCCAATTACTCGTAAAGCTGACGCCACCAAACTCTCACGAGGTACTTGCCCCTGACCGCTATGGGGGCGAATTACATGACCTGAAAGTAATTCATCACGGGGCATATCTGCCGTTCCATTTGTCAGAAGAAAATTCGATTAGGTTCTCAGGTGCTTCTTGAAACCTTCCATTGTTCTCGGGGGAGCCGGCTTCACCTCAGTCTCAGTTGCAGAAAAGATGGTAAAGCATAATGTCCGCCGCAGGGACACCCTTCCAAGAACCAAAGGGGTCGACGAATGTTCGTCACATGCTGATCAAGGTTGCCTGGATCGACGGCTTCTTGCAAAGTTAATGCTGTTCCTGAAAGTATATTGAAAAGTTATGAAGTCATAAATTTTCTGCAGGCTGAGGGTGCTGGGGAGATGGTGCAATACCAATCACGTGATCCAATGTCTTTGAAGCTGCGATTCTCGGAAGGACACCGAGTGAGACCTCGGGATTACTGATCCCCATATTACTCCTCGTAACTCGCTCGTCCTTATCTTCAAATTGAGTCCAGCCGTCCGATTCCCCATGTCTCATGGGACGAGACAAAGGTTCCGGGGCCGAGATGAAACCATTTCACGTGATCATCGTTAGCACGTTGGGGCTGGACCACGTTCGAGAGAGCTCCACTGTCCACGGAAATGCATGGCATGTGCGTTTGTGATGTATCCTTGGGCAAATCTGCCACGTACATGTGGTTGCTGCAGCTGTGCAGTTGATCCCTGGATTTTAAGGCGAGGCAGCTTCTCGATGTTCGAATCGGTAATCGAGATTACGAAATGGTTGTTTTGGGTGCGGTGCAGTAGGTAAGATGGGGGCATACGTGGGATTTTGATACGGGGTAGTGTGCAATGAGAAGTGAGGCAAGTGGCTGGTCTCTACTCGGTAGACACGAGGTGGTTGCGTCGTGATTGCAAGAGTGGCGGCACTGGAATCTCATTTGATAGGGGAGATGCGTGACAGACCCGGAACGTGACCGTAGTGGCAGATGCGGACAAGGTTGTGTTGCATACAGCGACGATGGCGTTTTGGACGAGGGGAAACAGAAAAAGAAGGGTCTTTTAGCGGTTCTAGGCAACCTGAAAAGATGATATGATAGAGAAAAGTGATAAAAATGGGGAGTGAGAAAGGGACACGCTGTTGCGGAGGGGATCGGGATGCCGGGAATGGCAGCAGGATGAGGTAAAGTTAGGCCATATCAGGATTCGTCTTGGCAGTATCTTGATGTTGGGTGCTCTCTTATGTACGATTGAAGGTATGATGAGGTGGATGCTCTCGTCGCTAGGTTATCAGCGTAGCAGGGCGATCGGCCTGTACTACGTATGTACGACGCACGACTCGCAGCGCCGGACACAGCAGCAAATCACATCGGGTCGTATATCTTGTAATACGTGCATTCACGCAGAACTGCCGTTGAAGCACCACTACGCTCTCCCGCTAAACTGATGCTTTGGCCTGTCTCACCGTGAGGCCAAAGAGAGAGGCACGCGAGGTGTTCTTGTTGCTTTGATAACAAGTCGCCGTAGCGTGTTGCTTATCGCCTTAATCGGCGCTTTCTGCGCGGCGTGTCGCTACATCTTGCCGTATTTTGTCACTGCAAGTACCCAAAGCGGTTCAAGAGTCACCTGTCGAAACTTGGATCCAGATGACTCGTGATGTGAGTCCCAGCTCTCTTCCTCTTACCCCATTCATTCCCATGAACCCTCGACCCTTCCTCAACACCATTCATACTCCATCACCATCGACTCATCGATACATATCCCACATTGCGCCTCCTGTGCGCCGCATTGCTGCCGAATCGAGTCATTAACTTGCACTCGGTACTTCCAGCCGCTATCCACTTTCGAACTGCACCAACCGCAGCCCTCGCAGCCTCGCCCGACTTTGTGCATTGCTGCACCTCAAGGTTGTTCTCCTCCACATTTCACAGACCACAACATCTCAGCCGCCTCCCCGAAAGCTCTGCCTAGCAGCCACGAAACAAGGCACTCTCAACCCTCCAACTTCACTCGCTCACTGTGAATCCTTCGATTCCATAGGTTATTCGTCGTCTTCTGCCTGACCTCTCGAGAGCTCTCGCTTCCAGCTGCCTGCGATAACCAACCTCATCTCCACGCCAGCAATAAGCTTCTACGAGCACCCAACTTTCACAAACAATTCTTGTGTACATGCAGAACCATCTCACCTCAAGCCTCTATCCACATCTTACTTGGTAACCCTCGAGAACCCTCCAACAGAAGCATCAAAGGACTACACTATAGTCCGTACTCGCCATGGCGGCTCATCCGCCCCCGTCCTCGTCCTCTTCTAGGCGGTCGAGGACGGGTGACAAAGTGGTTGGGGATTCCTTTAGTATCGAAGATGAAATCGGCAAGGGAAGCTTTGCTACCGTGTATAGAGGAACTCACAAGGCACGTTTGGAGCTCGAGCTGGAATGGCGTCAGCACCACCTCACTCTCCCTTATTTTTTCCATCTCCGAAGCGATTCTGCCCTCATTTCTTGCATATGCAGCTGTTTGAGTGCTAACTGCCGCATCTGCAGGCCACCGGAGCTCTTGTAGCCGTCAAGTCGGTCAATCTCTCGAAGCTTAACAAGAAACTGAAGGAGAACCTTTACTGCGAAATCCAGATCCTCAAAGGCCTCCATCATCCTCACATCGTCGCCCTCATTGACTGCAAAGAATCCGAAACACATATACACTTGGTGATGGAATACTGTGAGCTGGGGGATCTGTCGTACTTCATTAAGAAGAGGGAAAAATTGGCTGATAATCCCGCCCTTCGAGATATGGTCCGGAAATACCCAATGCCACCTGCAGGCGGCCTGAACGAGGTTATTGTTCGGCATTTTCTGAAACAGCTTGCCAGTGCTATGGAGTTCTTGAGGGACCGGAATTTCATCCATCGAGATGTGAAGCCTCAGAATCTGCTCCTACTCCCGTCACCTCAGTACATGGCACAAACGAAGAACCGGCCATTGATCATGAGTGCTAGCACGGACGCACTGGTACCGATGGTTGGATTATCTTCACTGCCGATGTTGAAGATTGCGGATTTCGGATTCGCTCGATCACTACCTGCCACGTCTCTCGCTGAGACTCTCTGTGGCTCTCCTCTTTACATGGCACCCGAGATTCTACGCTACGAGAAATACGATGCGAAGGCAGATCTCTGGTCAGTAGGCACTGTACTATATGAAATGATGACGGGAAGACCACCATTTCGAGCAACAAACCATGTCGAACTCCTACGAAAAATTGAGCAGAGCGAGGACCATATCAGATTTCCTAAAGATTCGATTATGACCCCGGACATGAAAGAACTCATCAAATTGTTGTTGAAGAGAACGCCTGTTGAGCGCATGCCTTTTGTTGATTTTTTCAAGCACAAGGTAGTAGTAGAACCAATTCCGGGCTTAGTAGGAGATGATAGACCGCAAGAAATTGCGCGGCCATCGAAGGCAGTGGAAACACCGATCTCTAGGACATCCTCAGTAAAGAGCGATCGGAGAATATCAGCCAAGACAGATCCACAAGCATACTCTTCATCACCAAGAGGAGATCGCTTGTCCTCGTCTCCACGACCCAAAGCTTCTGAACCTGTCAGACAATTGGCAGGAACACCACCTAGGCCATTACCCGATGCTCGGCCGAGTTCTCGTGGTCATGGACAGAGAAGACCGTCGATTGTACCATCAGCGACAGCTCCTAATGCTGAGACAATTCAAGGCCGCCCACCGCCTCGTACTTTCACTCCAGTCTCCAGGGAGCCGCCTAGACGAACTATATCACAAGACGAAGGTCCTAGAGGTGAGCCACACCCAGCGACAGAAGATGCGCAGACTCGGGAAGCGATTGCAGAAGCGGAGCAAGCGGTACGTGATGCTCGCGAGTACGTACTGGTGGAGAAGCGGGCGGTTGAGGTAAATGCTTTCGCGGATGAGATGGCGGCAAACCCAAGACTACAGGCACCCAGACAATCGCCAGCTCCTCGGTCAACTCCTATGCCCAAGAGAGCCGCCACCCTAGGAACTCCCGCCTCGACAACTGCGGCGGTACCAGCATCTCCTTCACGTGCTGTGCAGATAGCTGCAGGAAGACAGCGTCCTGATGGTACGCCACAGCGGCAGAACTCGTTTGGAAAGTCCTACGGAAGTCCCTCAACGACCTCTGCGATTGCAAAGGCTCTTCATGGTGCTAGTGTGCGGGTTTTTGGTGTTGCATGGACACCAACATTGATTGCGAAAGGCACTTCACCTCCACTTTATCCATCGTTTCCGGCTTATCCAACTGCACCCGGCACAGTTGGCCTTCTCGGCGATGGACGACCGAGTGGGCCCGTAGATGAGGACCAAAAGGCTGTCAATACTATCGAGGAGTCAGCAACACGAAGCGACGTTGTGTATGGTTTTGCGGAAGTCAAGTACAAGCAACTTATTCCATTAGCACCTTCTATGGATCATGGCCTTGGAGGCCCGGCTGCGGAACCTTCTGGAGATTCAATGCAGGAAGATGAGGGTCTCACAGTCGAAGCTATTGTAGCTTTGTCTGAGGAAGCTCTTGTTCTATACGTTAAAGCTCTATCTCTACTCGCAAAGTCCATGGACATTGCTGGAGCGTGGTGGTCACGTAGAAATCGGGGCGAGATCGTTACTGTTGGTCACACGGCCCGATCAGAGTCAGCTTCGAGCGTTGCGGCCAACAATAGGATCAATAGTGCGGTACAGTGGGTTCGCAACCGATTCAACGAGGTTCTGGAAAAGGCAGAGCTGGTTCGTCTAAAGCTTATCGATGCCCAGAATAAGCTACCCGAGGATCATCCTGGACACCCAAGCCACCACGACAGTGCGTCGAAGATTGCCGGTGGTTCTTCGACAGGAAACGTCTTCATGAGCTCGGGTATTACCGCTGAGAAGCTGATGTATGATCGGGCACTGGAGATGAGTCGCTCGGCTGCCATCAATGAAATTGCCAATGAGGACCTTCAAGGCTGCGAGATCTCATACATCACAGCTATTCGCATGTTGGAAGCTGTCTTGGAGAATGAGGATGAGCCGCCCCAGCGAAGAAGATCCTCGAGTCTGAAGGAAGAGAAGGAAAGTAAACCCGAAGGTGAAGGTACCGTTAATTGGCATATCGAGGACAAGCAGTCTGTGCTGAAAGGTACACACCTCTCATCTCTTTGTCATATCCACTTCATCTTGTTTATATAATGTCTTCCTTCCGCTCTTCTTTTCATCCTACTCACTATCATTAGTCTTATCGATGGTTCGCACACGACTTTCAACTCTTCGAAAGAAGATGGCCATCATTGCTAAACACCAATCACTTCCTCCTTCCTCGCCCCGACCCGCAAGCATTACTCACAGTGGCGGTACTACACCCACCGTGGCCAACACACCGCCTCGCTGAATCCTTCTACTAAAATCTCTTGGCTCTCTTGAACGACAAGGATAGGCATGACTATTTCAACTTTGAGCCAGAAAAGCTGGACTGGCCTCCAGCATGGTTTCATTATCATAATGCATCACTGCATGACTGCAAAGCAAGCAGCATCGGCGTTTCTTCTTCACACAAATTTGACACAACACGGATACTTTTTCGATTCAATCCTGTTTCTCACCTGTTTAGATTTGGGAATCTTTTCTCTTCCTCTTTGTCCACCTGTTTGATGTATCTCACGGCACTTCGGCGTTCCGGTGCGGACATGAATTGCTACTCTCCCCACTCTCAGCTCCTCGCACATTATTTGTGATGAGGGTTATGGAGTTGGTTGGTAGGGCTTTACTTACTATGGACTGGGTATCCGGTTTGACTTTCGAACGATCACGATCACGATGACACGCATGGGCGTAACATCACTGGCGCCTGGAGAATGGACTTCCATTGTGATATAAGAGGCGTGGCGCGGCGCACGGTAGGCGACACGCGTTTGTAAATACCCGACTGCTGCATGTATGGACTTGACTTGGGCTTGCTAGTTTTTCCCTCTTTTTTTGCTGAGAGCCCCGGGAGGACATGGCGCATACATACAGCACAGCACGGCTGGGATGGCACAGTCGGTTTGTTAAGGCATTAGGATAGGGTTGGGTTGGCTAGCTGCACTGCAGGACTAGACTGGGTTGGATGGGTCTGGCGTGGTGGTTGATAGCTGACATGGGTACGGTTGTATCTATTACTGGCTTGCAGCAGCGGCCGACTTACATAGGAATCAATCCATTCAGTGGTTTGATTTCGAAAATTGCTTTGTTTATCAGTCTTTTCTTGCTTTTTTCTTGCAGAGTTGGGTGAAGTGCTGCCAAAGAGCTAGTGCTCACCTCCTTCTCTTCGAGCTCCTTGAGTCAGACCTGTGATGTCGACATTTTATAAGCTCTGAATAGAAAGCTAAATATATTCAACTCTTCCTACGTACTCAGCAGGCTATAATAATTTGCGGGTACATAAGGTAGAGGTGAAGCCATACATGGCCTCCTTACGGACAGGAGAAGGCTTTCAAGAGATACCTGGATTCTTCTTTAAACGCAGAGCACGTTGCATAGGCCGCACGGCGTGCGTTATCCCATCGTGGATTTGAGGTTGCTCACGTCAAGCCTTTGCGGAATCCCTTAACTGAGGACTGACTCCGCGAAATTTTTTCGCTGTCGGTATCAAAGCTATTGTCAGTTAATTTCTCGCCTTGAGTTTAGCCAAACGATCAAGAAAGGTCTAGAAGTCAGCAACTTAGCAGGCATTGGCTCGAGAGTCTTTTGACGAGGTACAAAAGTATCGGACCTCATCCTTACGTTAAATTGCTTGTCTTAGAAGGACCAGCCTCGGACGAAGACCTGTATCCTTTTTGAATCATTTCATTTGTTTGACTAATGCGTTGGGAGGAGGCAACAATTTATATACAACCGAATAAACAACCCTGGAGTGAATGATCCTTCCTCATGACTTGCTCTTTGAGATGAAGTGTTTTTAGAGAGATGTTGGGTGCTCACTGTCGAGGTCTACTGAATTATAATGCCATACTCTCGAATGGTTCTGATGACCAGAGACGAGGACAACAGAAAACACGAGAATTTTACCGACGTGATGGGATGGTCTTGCTAGCTCTCGAGCCACGAACTTGGCATGCTCGGGTGCAAGAAGTAAAAAGGGTTGAGGATCTACAATGTTGTTGCTCTCCCTTTGGAGGCTGTTGTCATGCAATTTGTTGTCGTTGAGTTTAGACGGACTGTCAAACAGATCAAACGATCAAAGTGGCTTCTATAAGGTACCTGCGTCGGGTGCCAGGTTTTGCTGCAGCTACTGAGTTGATTGCTCAAGTTAGGCGGCCATAAGAAGGCCAAGAAGCACCAGTCTCGTTGACTTTGGTTTTTGCCCTGGAATGTAGAATTTTCAATTTATACCTGGGCAGAATGAACCAGAATTCATCTTCCTCTCAAGAAATAATTGCTTATATAGAGCCAGATGACTGACTACCCGTGGGAGTGAATCAAACTGCATCCTAGTTTATGGCTCATGCTTCGAGAACATGTGACATGCTCAAGGTTCGCGCTACTTGCTCAACTTTGAGCTGGAGAGCTAGCTATAAGTACAGTGCTCTTAAATAATTTCTGGCTATTCTAATCTTACATTCATCATTTGACTTTACTCTGAGAGGCACCAGCTCCCAGCGATCTGGAGCTCTCAACGACTCCTTCAAAACATGCTTACAAAGGCCGAAAATTGGACCAAATGCAGAAGACCATAGAGTTCATTGTTTCACGGTCAATGTGTTTGAAAGACTGCTCTTCTCGGTACAGTGAAAGAGATCCTTTGTGTTACCATTTCGTCGAGTCTTGCGCCTTCGAAATATCGAGCACAAAGCCTATTGTGCTTGAACAATCACAATGTTCTTCTTCATTGTAACACAAGAACAACCGTAGCACCAGCTGCCTAAAACCTCATTGTCACATCTCGATTCCATGACAGCAGGTTTTCCGTCCCCACCGGTTTAAGTACTTTATTTCAGTTATACTGAGATTCAGTCCTATCCTCATTCATTTCTCTACACCAAACTTTCCAAAAATTACTCAGGAAAAAACAGAGATACAAATGGCACGGTTTTCAGGAAATACCAAAGTGATGACTCGAGCAGCGCCCGGTGCGAAAGCGACATCGTCTTCAACGACAAGAAAGAATGCAGGCTGCTCTCACACCATGAGCGAGGCGAACTCCCCCACGTTTTCTAACAGCCCCATGATGACTTGAGGATGATTGCGAGTCGGAAGCTGCTAAGCCGCCCAGCTGTGATTCCCTGGGATATCTTTCCGAAATCATGCTATATGATCATGCTTTGAGATTGCACACATTTCGACAGCCGTAGAGGTAACGACAGCAGGCCAGTCGTCAATAGCAGGTGGGATCCGACAACGGGGTCGATGCCGATTATTTGACCGCGGCCTATCTTCTCATTTAGCCTCGGGGACTGCGAGCATCCTTTAGCTGTGATATTAATGGTGTCAACAAAGCTGAACCCTGTATGGTGTCACCTTTTGGCTCCACGATCCCGGGTAGAGCCTTGCGGATCTGTCTTTAGCGAGCTGGAATGACCAACTTCTTGATCACTCAAGTTGCCGTGGCCGTTCTCGGGCTTTCAATCCTTCCACTCGGATTTCCTTAACAGCTCTTCATCTTCGTCAAAGTGAACAGCTGAATCTGCATCTTTATCAGACTCAGCACTCCCGGTTTCCTCCTCCACGCTCCCGTCACCTTTCCTCTCTTCCAATTCCAACGGTCCTATTTCTCTAGGCAGACATCTTCGCTTTTTCGACTCACGTGTCCTCCTCAAGCTAAGCCGCTTAGCCAGTGTCGGCAGCAACCCAACAGTTCCTTTCTCTTCCTTCAAGTCCGCCTCCACCGTCTTTTCTTCCCTCTTCAGCATCGCGACCGCTTTATATAGAAGTCTAACGATTGACTCCAAAGTCGATTCTGCGGCCGCCGCAACTCGTCCAAGTTGTGATGCTAACGATGGCAGCGCGTCGGCTGATGCGCTGCGACGGTATAGTTCTTTGTTGCATCCATCGCAGGAAGGGTCTATTGGAAACATAAAGCCCCAGATCCCGTGCTCGGCAATAGAGGTTCCCAATTGAGGAGGAGGGGCGTATCCATAGGAACAGGCAAGATCCATCCATTTGTCTCTGAGCTGGTACCATCGAGACCTTGGGTTGGCCTATAAGAAATGTGTGTTAGCAATATATAGCATGAGAGAGAAAAACGGCAAAGGGGCGAATTTGCACCAGATTAAAACATAAGAGACTGGAGCCCCAGTATAAAGAACACGCAACACTCTCGGGAAGACGAGAAAAGGGCCTAAGGCTTGCGGCATCACCTACGAAATAGATGCTCTTGCTCTCCTCGCACATCTCGAAACCAAGATATAGCATTGGCCTCACATGAAGCATGACAATCGCAATGACAGGGATATCAAACATGGAGCAAAGAAGAATGTCTTGTTGGAAATGAGGTCGAAGGCCGATTTATCTGCGGAGAAAGTTACACCTCCAATTCCCTGAAGCGCACGTAAATGCGAGGGGTAAGGCACAACAATATGCCCTCGAGCTTCAAGGAAATCTTCATCAGAAGCAGTAAAGTTAGGATCCTGAGTATAGAATGAAGCTTGAACTTCGAACCAGGGTTATATTAGCTGTGATTTTGACATTTGTCCAAAATTGAAATTCGAAACCTGGGATGAAAGAGACGGCATAGAAAGACGAGAGAGTACTTACGGAGGCGGGACCATGCTGTCTCAAAGATTAGCAGCTGGCGTAGAACCGTGCGATTCGCGTGCCGATTGACGGTGCTGTTGCTGAAGCTCCCCACTCCCAGACATAGAGCAGATCCGATCTCAATAGTGTCATCCGAAAGAATGCTCACGTCGATACATTTAATCAAGGCCTTGCATTGTCGGGACTCGAACCATTTTGCTTCGGCGTCCGCCATTGAAACGCTGATATATGCTTCTCTGCTGCTTGACATTTTGGCCGCCTCGGTTTGATTTAGAAATGGAATGAGGAATAGGGGTCGAAATGCCAGTCTTGATAGCACATAGAAATTATAACAAATTTTGGACGAGTTCGCGTTGAGAGAATAGGCAGGTGGAGAAAAATTATTTCAAACAAAAGTGTTTTTGAAGTGCTGCGAAGAGGGTAGGTCAGCTTAACCAACGCTAGTGTACTACCCTTCCTCCTTGTGGAAGCAGACACTCGTTATGCAACAGAACCATTGAAAATGGCAAAAATAGTGATTTAAAAGAAGTAAAAATATCATCAAATTCGACGTATTGGCTTCGAGGTAAGTGTCTCGAGAAGCCATGCCTGAGTGTTCGTCCATCTCTATGTACCATTGCCCAATCAGGGAGGGCCTTGATATGCAGCGCTGAGAACCCTCTTGCTCAGTCTATAAATGTTTTAAAATCGAAAAGAACTTTATAACGTCCTCTCGCAATTACATAATAGTGCAGCATCCATCCAGCTTCTTGAGCAACTTTGGTAAGAACTTCATGGCCAGCTTTTCTATCTCATCATTTTGGTTATTTTGCTGATTACCTCCTTGGTAACCACCTTGCTGCTGTTGACCACCAGGATACCCGCCTTGCTGGTAGCCGCCCTGCTGAGGCTGGTTGTAGAAACCTCCATGTTGCTGGCCGGGTTGGTAGCTATTCGCTGGTGGCATAGTCGCAGGTCCGCCTTGAAGGTTAATATACATTCGTCCGGCGTTCTCTTCCGTCGCATATTGTAATCCAAGTTCCTGACATACTTGTTCGACTCTGGGTTTGATCTTCTGGATATGGTCTACGGAGTGATTGCCTTTGCCGACAATTACATGTAGATGTGTCTGTCCGTTCTGCTGTGCGTATCGAATTCTCTGCTCGAGTATCTGCTCTGCTTCTTCAACAAATTGCCCGTGTAAGTCAATCGTGTCGTCAGCGACTCGGCCTTGCGCATTGTTCTCTCTGAATATGTAGTCCGAGGCTTGCTTGTTGTATTGGTCCATCTTCGCCGCATGAGACTTCCCCTCTTCGGACAATTGATGTGCAGCCGCGCCATCGCCCCTCTCGTATGCTTGATGCGCCTGCGCGGGATGTCAGAATTGCGTTGGGCGGGGATGAGGCATGGTGGTGAAATGGAGGGGGACATACTCGGTCGAAACATGACGATCGCTTTCCAGCTTCCTGTCTGGCAAGGTCGCGTAGTCGGTCGTATTCTGCCTCTGCATCTTGACTTTGGGAATGATTGAATGCTGCGATTCAATGTTGTTATTCACTTCCAAATCTTGGAAATTACAAGGCTTGGCGGGCTGAGAGCTCTTGACGAACCTTTTCCGCCGAGGTGCTGCATTTGGTAGGAAGTAGCCGCCATTGTAGATGCTTTGCGATCGCGCGACCTGTGATATGAAGAGAGAAGAGAGAATAAAGATGAATTGAAGTAGATCAATGGTATTGTTGGCACGGGAAGAAGGAAATATATGGCCAACCAAGTTGGATTTGGTTAGCCTTGTTTTTAGCCAGGGTTTCCATGTGGGGATCCGCGGCAAGGATTTGACGGTGAAGCTGGTAGCATCACCGACTCCAAAAACACCAAGGATATTTAGGGCCCAAAGACTTCTAAGGCTCAAATGAATCTATTCAAGGTAAGATGACATCGAAGATCCAAAAACTCCAGTCTTGCAATCCTACATAGGCTATCTTGTTGTCTAACACGATTTTGAGATCTTTACCGTTGAAATGACTGCCGCAGTTGACTGTGTAACAAACCGATGCTGAATCCCGATAAATGCTCTGGGCTCAAAGCTTTAAGCTACAGAAACAATGCGGGCACTGTAGAGACGAAGGGAGAATCCTTAGCTTGAGTAACCGCATTGAGCGATTCAAGCAGAATGAATTCTCCCAACGAGCGATCCCTTGGTTGCTTGAGGATCGAATGGAGTTTGGGCCGAACAAAATAAATAAACAGCGACAATCACTGAACCTCTCCCTTCTCTAATCAGTCACAAACTCCACGTCTTTCCAAGTCAGCTCATTTGTTACAAGATGTTGGTAGTTGAATTTAGATGAAAATAAAGTTATTCCGAGATGGAGGGACCGGATTAACTAAATCCCGATTCTTACCCAAAATAGCAATTCGAGCCGCTGATGCAACTCGGAAAAGGCAACGTAACAGTACTGCCCAACAATTTTGCATGTGAATGATGGGCACTCCACTCGACATTCTACACAGCATTTATTGCGGCAGCTGCACTTGATATTCCGATGCGAGAAGCTTCTCTTCGACCATTCCTGCAACTGTATCAAGACATGATCGATACGGGGCCCTCCAGCTCCATCAATTCCACCCTCTCGGCAGCAACGCGCGATGCCTGAGAATTTATCACTCCAGCAGTCGCATGCCCATAACCTTCGGGAAGATGCCCTCCGACGGCTTACGCGATCTCCTCATCCTTATTTTCGACAAAAGTTTGAGTTGACACATGGGTCGGAAAGGCTGGGCCGAAATACCCTTCCAATCCAGTCTTCATTACGCTCCGGTCAAACAACAGATAATGAAGCTCCGGAGGGCCCGAGGCTCACACTAGAGAGCCACAGAGAGTCTGCGAACAGTGATAGTGGGACAGAGGCAGATGATGAACATTTTTTGAAAGGGTTGCCCGCCCCGAAGTTAAGACCGCATAAAGGATTGAGAGGCCGAGAGGGAACTCTGTCAAGTTCGCCCAGCCCTCTTTTATCACCTGCAATACTCGATGAGGGATACCTGAAAACACAGGGATATCTGCGGCAAGCTTTAGCACCTTCCTTACCTCTGAGCCAGGACCACGCGCAACAAGCCGAAGAAAAGCTACGGCAGAAGCGGAGAGTCGAGATTCTGAGGAGGCTGACTGAAGCTGGCATACTGGTGTTTGTTGCTGGAGTACTTTGTCTCAGCTCAGCAGTACGGCAACTCATAGGTCTTTGGAAGAGAGAACTGGCTTCTCAGTTTCTCATCACAACAACTCTTATTGTGGTATATCCTCTGAGAGTGCTACGACACCTCAACCCCTCCAGGCCATTCAAACGACCGTTTCCTCTAGCTATACCTGTGGCCTTCGATCCTGCGCCATTGCTCTATCCTGCAGGTATCTCTATGCTTGTATCTCTGATTCTTTCCAAGGCGAATCCCCTTGGCCTCCTTCCGAGCATCATTCTGGGAATATCCTCCCTTCCAAAAGAATTGATCCCTTCTACCGGCGGCTACGAAGGCTCTAACACTACTCACTGGATCCTTTCGTGCATTCCGATTTTAATATCTAAAAATGCGAATACGTCCAGTCTTCTAGAAAGTGCAGATGCTCAGAAAATATGGCTGTGTCCTGAAATTCTGGTGCTATTGCAGCCATTGCATCAGTCATTGTGCACGACCTTGCACTATCTGACCACCACAAGCCTTCTTCCTGCAGAATTGCAGCTCCTTTCGATATCCTTAATCGACTTGCTACTTTTAGCTCGGTCCCCTCAAGCTATCATCTTAAAATCTCTTCTCTGGGGTGGTGGATTTGGAGTCCTCCTTAGCTGTGCGCATGTCCTCAGATGGGGAATTGCATTAGCTCGAGTCCCAAAGTGGCGCTTTAGGCGCCCTGGGGATACAGGGAAGACGAATTGGAAAGGTTTCAAGCTTGTGAAGAGACCGATGTCATTCGGGAAGTTGGGAATGTCTGTCTTTGCCAAAGATGCTACCATGACTTCGAGCGACGAAGATGATGTTGACCCCATAACCCCTACGACTCCGCGAGCGCTCAAACTAAACACCCAAGACTCGATATCAAATATTGATGGAGCTGGGCAGAATGGCTCAGTCTCAGCTGTTGAACCTCATTTAAGGGTCAACTTCAGCAATAACACAGCCAAAACGGACTCAGAGCTGCCTCTCACTATTAACAGAAGACATACCCTTCCTACTCTGACCTCGCTGCCTCAAAAGTCAAGTAAGAGGACTCCATCGGGTCGCAGAAAGAGAGCGACCTCAACGAGTGTCAAAGCTTTTGTATCCCTTACCCAGGCGCAAGCAACTGTAAGAAAATGGCTTTATGCAGGATACGTCTACGTCTGTGTGTTGGCCATCATTCTGGTGGGTATCCGAAAGTACGTTGGAAAATTTGCTCTATATGGTAACGAACCAGTCGGATGGGCGTTGGGGTACATGTTTGGAGACCTTCCATGGTTCAGGATGGAAGTGGTCACCGCGAATCTTCAACGTTGGATATCTCTCCCTCCGCGTAGTGGCTTGGAGCACCAAGAATCTTGCTACATGGGATGGGTTGAGCATGTACGGCATGCTTCTTTCGGGGAAGCCAACACTCGGCTGATATTATCGGCCTACTGGCTCGCCATCATTGTCGTTGGATTGGCGATCGTCCTTCGGTTATCTTCAGTCTACGAAGTGGACACACGTCGCAAAGTGTTTCATTTCATGATGGTAGCGATGCTCCTCCCCGCCACATATGTGGACCCAACCTTTGCCGCATTAGCCTTGAGCTTAATGCTTGCAATTTTCCTCCTCCTCGACTTATTTCGAGCCTCTCAACTCCCACCACTGTCAAAATCCTTGGCATATTTCCTGACACCTTATGTAGATGGAAGGGACTTGAAAGGACCTGTAGTTATATCTCACATTTTCCTCCTCATCGGCTGCGCCATTCCACTTTGGCTTTCGCTCGCCTCGCTCCCGCGGACTCGGACAACCTACCTCAATGGCTGGGAGCTTTCAACCCGGGAAGTCAGCATGGTGAGCGGAGTCATCTGTGTCGGAATGGGTGATGCCGCAGCATCATTAATCGGACGACGTTACGGCCGCCGGAAATGGCTTTGGGGTGGCGGCAAAAGTCTTGAAGGCAGCGCAGCATTTGCTACTGCCGTGGGTATGGCGTTGATACTTGCAAAAGCTTGGCTTAGAATCGGCGGCTGGCCAGCTAATAATGATGATGGGATTGTAATGACTTTTTGGAAAGCGGGCGTTGCAGCTTGTGTGGCAAGTTTGACGGAGGCAGTCTTGACTGGTGGGAATGACAATGTGGTTGTTCCTGTGGTGCTTTGGCTCTGCGTTAAAGGACTAGACATTTAGAATAGGGTCTGTTAGAAGCTGATGGAGACCTTGTGTCATCTCATCTGTGCACTACAACATCGAATGACATGGTGGTCTGAGCTCTTGAGCACGACGAAACTCCAGATCGAGGGGTTGTCTCGGACATCAATTCCTTCCAAATACCCGCTCAGTCGGCATTGAAACTAGGCGACTTGATAATATGGTAAATCACTAAATTCCAAGCACTTTACTTACAAGCCTGAGCCCTCAAAGCAGTTTGACTCCTCATTCTGAGAGGTATTCTCTATACATACAGCCGGTCTCTCGTTACCAGGAACCCCTTTCAGCCTCGTATCCAGCCTTATCAAATCCTTGCTGTCATTTCATTTGGCCGATCAACGTAAGGTCAGGGCTTCTGGCAAATCGACGGTACTGGCAAGGCTGTGAGCTAGCGGCCAACTCAGATAAAATTGCCCGCGACTCGAGCCTCCTTTTCCAGGACACTTCACCGCTTCCTCCATGCCCATGACTCGGCAATTGTCAGATGAGAAATTGAGCAGAATGATTCGCGGGCAGCAGAGGAGGCTCGAAGATCACTCAAATGAGAGGCTCACGTACCATCTCATGCAGTGCGAATACGAATTGCACCTCCGGATGAACTTACAGTAACAATGACCTGAAAAAGAAGTCTCGAATACCATGACTCGAGAAGTATCCCTATGCGCGAGTTGCCATTGGCGCAAGAGGCATATGGCAGTTGCCAAGTTTCAACGCAGACAAGACCCTGCACATCATCTCGTCGATTTCGGGACCGGGTGTCAAGAATGGGATGGTCCTCCTGCTATCCACTTTGATGGGGGTCTTGTACGACCTACTCCGCATAACACGTGCGGTATCCCAACATTATGGAACCTGACAGACTTTATTTCATCTGCATCTCAAGTCTCTATACTCTGTTTTGCATCCTCTTCTGTGTGTGTCTTCGCCGTGGCTCAGCTCAACGTTTGCAGTTGTATGTATTGGGTAAAGGAGGCAGAGACAGGATTCCGATCGGGACCCCACCTTTGATGAGTGCAGTGCTGCCATGACGAAGCAGATTGATATGAGGGTTACCGAGACCCAGGTCAATGTAGGAAGGAAGTACAAGTCGAGGAAGGAGAGACCGTAGGTCACAATTTACCCCCCGCTGGACCTCTCTCAAATCCGTAGACTGACAGTTTTCAGGTGTGATGCTTGTCGAAAACGCAAGATTTGTTGCACACGAGATGCAGCTGATTTGAACTGCTCATTATGCCGGACTCGAGGAGAGAGCTGCAAATATGTCCTGCCTCCTAATGTGAGGCGGAACAGGCAGCCCAATGTAAGATCAAGAGCTTCAACGAGTAGTTCTTCGCCCTCGACTTCTGTTCCTCCAAGGCCTGTTCAACCGGTGCTAAGGAGTAATGTTCCTTCAGGAAGAGAAAAGAAAGAGGGTCCAGTAAACGAGTGGATTTGCCAATTCGTGGGTTTGAGTGGTGATCAAGATCCATTTGTCCTACGGCATTGCTCATTCAACCACTTGAATTGTTACAAAGCGCCTGATTGGGCGATTCTGAGGGTCAAGGTAGAGAATGATATTCCCTTACATTTTACAGTATGTCCGCACCCATGTGACTAGGTACTGCTATTGAACTCGATAGGTCGTCCCAGACAGTCATCTAGATGCCAGACCAAGTTACTATCCCACAACAGACACCGAAGCCGTCATCAGGCCTCACGGTGATGAGCTGCTTCGAACCTACTTCGATGTCATCCACGTCTCTTACCCTCTTCTCGACCCCTCAAGGTTCAACTCCGAGCCTCAAACCGGAGACCCTCTCCTCGCAATCATGTATAATCTAGCAAGTCTCTTTTGTCAAGATACCCCACCCATATTCTCACAACTCGACGACTTCGTACACCAAGCGTTTGTTCCCCTTTCATCACATGAGATATAAATCCCTAACATATTCATAGCCTGCCCATTGAGAGACGGCACCCCCGCCTCGAAACAATAGAAGCATCCCTCCTATGGCTCCAACGCCACAACACCATCCACCGCTCCCCCACGCTTCCCGGCGTCTGGTCTGATGTCGGCTCAGTAGTCGGCATGGCTCATGACCTAGGACTAAACCTCGACCCAACAGCCTGGTCCCTCTCCACGTCCGACACCAACCGCCGCATCCGTATTTGGTGGGGCCTGTACATCCAAGACAAATGGTGTGCACTCGGCCTCGGACGCCCCTCCTACCTCAACGACGAGCACTGTTCCGTCCCTTTACCCACCGTGGATAACTTTTCGCACGTCGGGCTCAATGGAGAGCCGCTGGGTCTCATGCCCGCGCTGCAATTCGTCGCCATGTCGCATTTGACTGTCATCTTGTCCGACATACTCAACACTTTTTATACCTTGAAAGCCATGGATAGGATGAGGCTCCTGCCCATCGAGATGCTATTCCAGGTCCTCGACGACTTCCAAGCTCGCTTACACCATTTTCATGAAGAGCATCTTTGCCAACTATATAACGTGAACACGCTCCTCGACAGCAGCGGGACCGTCATACTTGCTTATCATACCTGCGCAATTGTGCTTTTCCGCGCTGTACTACGATGCTTGCCGATGCATCACCCTGGGTACGCTAGTCTGAGAACACAAGCGAGAACGACGCTGGAAAGTGTGGTTGAATTTCTCGAGAAGTTGAATGTTAGTCGCTTGAGGGCATTTTGGTGGAGTCGTATGTTTAAATCTCCTTCCCGCTATTTTGGCATGTGAGTGTGTACTAATAAGTCTCAGCAACGACAAGAATCAACTTCTCCCTTATAGGAACCTTTATGTTCTTCCAACTCCTCACCAGCATCACAACCCACGACATCGAGTTCTGGTCTCGGACCATCTCGCACTACCGCTCGCTTCTCCGCTTACAAAGCCATAGCTTCGATATGACGAAGTTGGCTTGTATACGCATGGATTTGTTGGCTCAGGGGATGGGGGTTGATCCGCCCGCTATGACCGGACAAGTTTCGGACGGAGGGCAGGTCATCACTGGAGAGGGAGTGGGGTTAGGTGAAGGTGTGCAGCTGGGTGAAGCAATGGGAAAGATGGATGTGTTGACGCCTGGCAGTGCGGAGGAGTGGATTGCGAGGCAGGGACATGCGGGGATGTTGCTTTGCTAGTCACTTCAGCTATTTATGTTGCATGGGCAAATGGCGGGAGGTACAGATAGATATTTAATGCGTAATAAATACCAAAGGCTTCAAAAGACTTCAAATTGCTGATATCCAATGCATCTGGTGGACTTTATGCTCACGGATTTTTGATATGAGCGGGGTTCTCCAGCTCACGCTATAGCGTGTTTCGAGGAGTATCGAGGAGCACAAAACCTTAAGCAGATCTTCCCCTTCTCAATTCCAGTAAACCTCTAATTAAAAAGCTCACACAGAATTCCTTAGCCTGAATAGATCGTTCGTTGCGAGAAAATCAAAAAGTCAAGGACTTCAAACAAGATAAATGGTGAGCTACACCTCACCTGACCGTACACTGTGATGAAAAGTTAACATGCGGCCGTATTACTATAGCTAAGAACCCCTTCCCCCTCACACTCCAAGAGCTCGACACGCTCCCCTACCAAGAGAAACCAAATAGACACAACCGTTCGAACCCAATACGCTCATATAGCCGTGAAGACGTGCGGATCTTAGCATGCCGCAAGTACGCCGTGCTCGCTGGGTTGCATAAGCAAGGTCTCGAGGAAATGCAAGTACTGGGGCAAGGAGGGAAACTTGCTGACGAAGTGTAAGTCTTTAGAAGGGCTGCGAAATACCGTGGGGTAATATAGCTGGTACTTTCACAGCCAGCTCAAGCCCCACAAGAAGCATCCTAGAACGATACTCGCGCCTGGGTCCCCAACGTTTGTTACCAGGAAGAATTCCTTCTCAGTAGCCTATACAACAGGCTTAGAAATGCCTGGCTTTGCGGACTTTAGACCCATAAACCAATTCAATCATAAACTGATTGATATACGGGAGATAAAGGCGAACTAGACTACATCGACGGTACTCACATTTGAGATGATTACCAGTGTGGCTATGATTCCGGAAACTTTCGTCGACGGATCAATTGAACTGGAACTCCTGCTGAGGAAGGGGCAAACATGATTGAAGTGGTAGCTGTACTACATAACTTATAATATACCTTTGAAAAGAAATAAAAACCTAGTGCTTGAGACCAAACCATGGATCAATTTGTCATTATCATTCTGGTCCAATTCACCTCCAAGATGTAAATATATATACAATCCAAATCCTGCTATGCAATGCCGCTTAAGATGATGACCATAATAGTACAGAATGCCTCGCTCGATCCTTGCTGACAATGCCCCAGCGCCGATAAATGCTCCCAGTTCCTCGCGTGTATATATCCAATACCTTTATATTTTTCTTCCATCTATAGATTCATTCAAGTCAAAAACATCATCCTCTTGGGCAGAACGGCGCAGCCGCTGTCAGGGCATTCCAATAGAGGAAGAGGGTTTGGCTGGAAGGCAACACATCACTGCATCACACTCTGCCTCCACCTCTCCACCATATCAATCTGCCCCTGATTCAGCGGCTGCACACGCTGCCCCATCTGCAGCATCCCCAAATTCGCCATCGGATTCGCCTGCATGCCCATCCCAATATTCATAGCAGGCATATAGCTCATCTGCATCGGCATCTGTGGGAACGAGCCCATCGCATACGGTCTTGCGAACATCGGATTCATACCATTGTTAAACCCATTTGCGCCGTACCCGAGACTAGGCTGTGCGAATGCGGGCGCAGCGTTGCTGAACATGTTGTAGTTGTTTTGCATGGGTTGCTGTACTGGTTGAGCGGCAGGAATGATCCCGCCTTGGCCGTCGTTGTACATCCCAGCTTTGAAGCCGCCGGAAGACTTGTGTTGGGCCTGGGTTGCTGGACCGCCTGGGACGTTTGACGTCTCGAAATTGAGCAAAGTGCTTGACCTCCGAGCGCTCTGCTGCTGATGCAAGCCTAAGAGACCTCCTACAGGCTTCTCATAGGAGGCCTGTCGACTGGCACCAGCAGCTGGGTGTGCTTGTAGGATATCAGCCATGCTGCGTCGTTTATTGACTTGTGGCGGTGACTGATCTTGCGGAGGGGGCCCGGAGGCCTGTACTTCCTTTTCTCGGGCTTCTCGCTCGGCTTGCAAGCGCTTTCGTCTCTGACCCAGAGTTTCTTCTTCCTCGAGCGCAGGGGTGGTTGAGGTTTCCTTGCCTTTGCCCTTGACGTCTCCCATGTTCAGGATATCTCCGCCAAACTGGCTCATCATTTCTGATGCAAAGTCCCCGCTGACAGGTCGAGCAGTTGGTAGACCGGTAACTGTTCCTCCAGCCTCTTTCAGTCGGCGAGACCTTTGGGCTAGTGTCTCGCCTTCCTCCTCAGTAGGTCCGGGTGGCGGCATGTTCATCATCGTGGAAGCACGAGGTGCCATTGCTGGCCTGCCTTGGAGTCGATCTCTCCGGCGACTCAGGGGTTCATTGTCCTCCATGTCACGGCGTTCCATCAATCCCAGAGGGCGATTCGCCTCCTGGGTCTTATGGGCAAAAAGTACCGCCAAGGGGACATCTTCATCTTCGGCAAGCTCATCCTGAACTTGGAGAGACGGATCTTCCCAAGCCAGGTTGACTCGTCTTTGTTTCCGTGTCTTTTGCTCCACTTGCGCAACTGTATCCATCTCAAGAAGAGTCGAATGAACGCCATTGGGAAACACCTTGGTTAGGGGTGCGGTGCGTAGTTTCTGCCGTTGCTTCCGCAGCTGCAACTCGGCGAGTAGGGTAGTTGGAGCTCCATGATAAATCTCATCATCCAGTTGGCCTTCGTCCGACTCCTCATCTCCCTCCTTTGCTTCCACTGCTTCCGACTGCTGCAATCGTGTTCTATCTTTCCCATTCCGCTCGTCCTCATAATCATCGTCAATGGGTGATCTGATCCCAGTGTCCACAACGCCAGCCATGGTAGCTCGTCTCTGCTCCTTGTCTAAATCCAGTAAATCTGTGCTGCTTGCTCGCCGTCCACGAAGAAGTAGGTTGAAAGAGCTTGTTCGTTTCTTTGAGGTTGGCGCCTCCAGCATAGTGGTACTCCTGCTATTTCGAACATGCGCTTTGCCATATACTTCGGCACCGAGAGCTCCAGCAAAGGCATGGTCTGTAAATGCGCTGACTGGCGCGTATGCTGAAGCGTCAAGAATGCTATCTAGAGTAGCAACAGCAGATTGTTCCTTGAGCTCCACCATTTGGTTCGCTGCAGGGAGTTCAAAGTAGGCGTTGGCCCGCAATTGTGCGGGCATATGCGAAAGGTCTTGCGTAAGCCGCCTCCCTCCCATGCTGGCCCTCTGATGTTGTGGTATGTATTCTTGCTCTTGCGCCGCGTCATCTATTTCTTGACCGTCCTCGTCTTCTAGGACATCTGGGAGCCAGACAGCTGATTGTCGGGCTGCTTGTGGAATAGTGCTGAGAACTTGCGACCTCCTTTTGTTTCTTACCGTCGACGTTGGCCGTTTCGACAGTTTTTGTGGCAGATTGAGCATCATTGGGACCTAATTGGGAAGTCAGTATTGCATGCTTCTTTTGAGAAGAGGACTTTGCGTCCGAAAATCTGAGTACTCACAGGTGCCGGGTAATACACCATTTCCTGACCGGTATGAGGATCTGCGTATGACTGTGGTCGTGCCATCGACTGGCGATTGCCAGAAGATACTCTGCGCTGTGCAGGTTCCTCTTCGTTCGACTCGTTGGACCTATTCCCCGACACTGTCCTCTGCTGGGGCGCAGCATGTATGCCATCGAAATCCGCAAACTCTCTATCTGCCTGCTCAAAGCTCGTCGACGCAGAAGTCGAAGGCCGAACTTGCTCTTTCATCAGGGGCTCCGGCAATTCTCCGTTCATTTTCGGGCTCTCAAATTGGTCAATGACCGGTTTTGTGAGCGTCGAAGATTCTTCGTCTTGTTCCGCAATTGAGGCTGACCGAGACATGATCGGCGAAGTAGTTGGTATCGAAGGCAGTGGATGATTGCTATTCGTAGTCACGAAAGAGTCGAGAGGTCTGCCTTCCAACTCCGGCTCTGGTCTCGACCCAAACCTCGAGCTCTTCGATGCCGACCGTCCTCTCCCACCGCCATTTGTAAACGAGCCCCCTGGAGACATAACGTAGCCTGCAGGTGAGAACCCGCCCGATCGTGCAGCAGAATTAACTTCGACAATAGACGAGGCGTTCGAAACTTGTCTGGTAATTACTGATAAACCCTGAGAAGATAATAGGGAGGGTCTGCGGCTGTCGGAACGCTTCTGTTCGTCGTGTAGCTCCTTTATGGCATCGTCAATTGACGAGGTCATAGACAATCGCTCCGCCGTCTTCTCGAGATGCTCGATGTTCCCCGCGTATGCCCCTTGAAGAGTCTGCAGATCAGGCGTTGGATGCCGTAACGCTATGCTGCGTCCAGAAGCCGTGCGAACAATGGGGGCGACTGGAATTGGGCGCGGCAGAGGAGCTGAGAATCTTGTTGACTCTGAAGAATTGGCGGCTGTGGCTGGAGGATTGCGGCGTTGAAGTGGACTGCCGAAGATTGTTTCGTCTGCGGGAGAGCCCTCGTGCTGAAATGGAGAAGATGAGAGGAACGCAGGTGCCTCAACATCCTCTGCAAACTCCGCGTTTGAAATCATATCATAGCTCGTGGTCGTCTTCGAACTGCGAGAGGTGATGGACTGGGCCATATGGCTGAAAGCGTTGGTGTGAATTGGCATACAATTATTTGTTCTCGTGTTTTCGACGGCTATTTTTAGGTCAGAGGGCCCGTGATAAACACGACTGCGGGCGAGTCCAGATCCATCGTGATCGTCGTCCTCTTGGACCAGCGCGCTGTATCCCATCGTATTATGCGCATATGGCTGGCCAAGTGTCGTGACTCGTGGGAGCAAGCAAGCAAGCAAGCAAGCAAGCAAGCAAACAACGTTCGGCTCAATGTTGGGGCACGCAGTACTTTAAAAGGAGGGTCCTTCTCACCCGCGATTTTGCGTTTGTCCGCGAAATAGATTGCTACTGGTCCAGGCAGCCCAACAAGATACGAAGGTACCACAGGTACCACAGGCAAAAATTATAATAAGTACCCCCACTGGAACCCTGAATTTTCGTACGCCTCCAACGGCATATCACGTACCTGATTGCGTATCAGATACCACTCACGATGGGGCTGCAGGTTTATCAATAGCTTCGAATCTCCAGAGCATAGCCCACGCAGCAGAGAGCAAGGCTTGGTTAGACTCGAGCAGCCTATCTATTTCATGCTTATCTCGATGTTGATTTTGAGAAAAGAGTGGAACTGGGCAGTCTTGGCAACGCAGGATGATCTGGGTGTACTTGGGTTTATGAACGGTGACAGCTGGGAGATAAGACTGAGCTGAAGGGCGTTGTTCGCCTCGTTGATTCGTGGGAGAATTCGAAATTTTTCATCGCAGCCTCGTAGCCTTGAGTCGTCCTTTTCTCAAACAAGGGCTTGCTAATGTCAAGATTTCTCGCTGAAACGCGACCAAACCGCAAAATCGTCAATAGAGCCGTGGCGAAATGAGAAATCCGTGAGGATCCCGTGAGGATCCCGTGAGAGTCAGCCACTGATGACTCGGGGATTTGTACCTGAACTGTCCCTGAATTTCCGTTTGTGAGGTACCTAGGCTTTCCGTTGATAACGACTGGATCTCCCGTCAGGAAAGAAGCAAATAATGCAGCTGCAGAAGCGCGTCTAATGTCCGAAAAGTTCAGATGAACCCCCGTGCAATTCCGGCTAAGCTTCAAGCCTCAGCCCTCTGGTATCATGATAACAGCCGGAGAGGTGCATTGTGGCGTAGATATTATCTCCAGTCCTGCTAAGAAGTCCTTCAAATATTGAGCATGCGGACGATAATAGGCTGCATAACTAATAGTACACTGCTGTGCTCGAAAGTTCCTAATACTTCAAAAGTATTTTCGTTGGTACTACGCGGTATGCCCACCCCCCTGGAGACGTATGATCCTGGGCTGACGACTGTGCCACAACACAACCTCAAAATCAATATGTCGCAGACCAAATGACCGAGGGAAGGTAGGGTTAGGATCAGCACACCTTTAACTTTCACCTGAAAGTCAGATTGCAACGTTGCCACTTTGAGAAGGAAGCTAGAAAAGCTTCACTCTATTGAAGGATATTGCAACTCAGTATACGAAGTGACCGGTGGAGGTCCAAGTATGTACAAAATGGTATTTCTTCTCAGTCCCGAGGACCCAAAATGTCCCATGAACTTGAGCATCTCACGAATTCGGACTTCTCATGAATTTAGGTATCTCATGGACTTGTGGACCTGAGTACCTCAGAGACCTCGTGATTAGCAATGACAGGCTGGGCAGTTCCCCAGAATTCACGTCCAATTCGGGCAGGTCACCACGTGAGTCCCCTCTCAAGTCGCACGTGAGCTGCCTCCTGATGCCGAGTAAAAGCCGACGGGATCTTTCAATCTCAATTCCAGTCTCCATGCGACCTGAGATCGTGTTCTGTATCACCAGAAAAATCCCAGGTCACCAAGAGAAAGTAGGTCAGCGGCGACATCTTCGAAGATTCATTCATCTCCTATCACTGAAGAGATTCAGTGAGCTCAGCTTGACAGTTATTGAGATTGATGTCAAGCCCCCTAGCTTTCCTATCAGTGGGGTATCACGAATTCTCGCATCCTCCTCGTCCCTAAATGATTCCTAACTCCTGCTCATGCGACTGGCCTTACCTCGACTATTATTCTCGACCTAGAAGCGTCCACGAGGCTTCCAATTCTCCGGCACGGTCCACAGTGATTAATTACCTCGGCCATCCCCGAGAGGAAGGTGATCCAGGAGAACGGATCCAATGTCGTATCATTTGGTGGCTCATTAGTCAATGGGCGGCTTCTGGACGGCTTTAGATGGCACAAGTCGTTCGCTCTTGTCTCCTTGAGGCAAGAAGTCGCATCTGTCCATTCCCGATTTAGTTTGCGGTGGCGCTCGGATATCGGGACAAGCTTCAGCCAAGGGCGTAAGAGGCTTCTTGACTCGTGAAAGCTGGGGAAGTGGCAAGATCCCAACAATTAGTTTGAGGCGAGGACCGATGAAAGAAGGGACGTCATGTAAGCAAGTCCGACACTACCAGCGTTCACCTTCTGTATCAAGAAAAGCTGCGTCGTACTAATCCGGCTCGCCATTGCTTGTTATTTGCCGGAGCCTCTGCACCGAGACGTCTAGTGTGAGAACTTGGAAGGTAGCTTGATCGGCTTCATTTTCTCGGCGAATACGCGCCAATCACATTCTTTCCGGCTTCTTTAGCGGGGACGGGAATGCAAGGAGCATGGATTTGAGTTCTGGAGAAAGTCCTCCCGGCTTTAATCCACCTACGTCGCTCATCTCCAAGCTCATATATTTTGCCCTCCCCTCTACTCTCACTTTGTGAGGCCAGGTATCCTGTGTCACTCAGAACAGCCTTCGTCCTACGGTTCAGGTCGCTGTATTTCTTAAGTCACCATGGCCACACTTGCCAATCTCGCCCTCGAGGGCAATGATCCTCGAGATCCCGCCCACCCAGCCTTTCGAGCCAATGAGCCTGTGGAAACTCAGCTCCTTCACTCTATCCATGACTCGAACATTTCTTTCGAGGAATATGCTTACTGGGCCGCTATCACTCGTGCCGAAGAGAAGGAAGCAGATGCTCGTTACCGTGAACTAGCAGGCCCACGAACGTTCAAGTCGACGATCATGAACAGATTCTCTAAGGGTACCCCTACGACATTCCCCGTAGAGGGTCAGGAACCTCACGCCATCCGAGAGTCGAATGGCATGGGCGAGAAGGAGGGATTGGACGAGAAGAGCGCCAACGGGAGTCCTACCCTTGCAGCTCCTCGCCGCAACCTTGGCGGAGTGAGCGACGCAGAATGGAAAAACGCTTCCCGCGCAGTCCGCACTGCTAGTTGGAGCGGTATCTTCTTTCTCATCACGACCGATATTCTCGGTCCTTTCTCCGTCCCTTGGGCGTTCGCACAGATGGGTATGTTTTCTCAACTCACTCACAGTTCGCCAACAGAGTACTGACCTAACTTCATAGGTTACGGGCCTGGTGTGGCTCTCTACACTGTCTTTGGTGCTCTTGCCATGTACTCTGGATTCCAACTGTGGAAGGTGTTCATGTTCTTGGACTCGGACCGATATCCTATGAAGACTTACGCCGATGCCTTCTTCCGTGTCTGGGGACGCTGGGCCCGTCACTTCATCAACATTCTTCAAGCTATTCAGCTCCTCCTCACTGTCTCCGTTCTCATCCTCTCTAACGGCCAATCTATTTCCCAAGTCTCAAAGACATCCATCTGCTTCATCGTCTGCCTCGTCATCTTTATGGCAGCTGGAATGGTTATTGGCCAGATCCGAACGCTCCAGCGATTCGGCTGGCTGGCTAACTTCGCTGTCTGGATCAACGTCCTGATCCTCTGCATTGCCATGGGAGTCGCGGCGAATTCTCTGCCCAACTATGCCGCCGCCCAGGCTTCATTCAACCTCCCAGAGGGACCCGTGAAAACTTTTGCCGGCACACCAGCACCTGGATACGCGACCGGAGGCGACGGCTTCGTCGGATCCTTAAACGGTCTCAACCAAGCCGTCTACTCCTACGGCGGCGCCATGCTCTTCGTCTCCTTCCTGGCAGAAATGCGCCACCCCTGGGACTTTTGGAAAGGCGTCCTCTGCGCCGACATCTTCATCTACTGCGTCTACATGTTCTTCGGCATCTTCGTGTACTCGTACCAAGGCCAATACGCTTTCAACCCCGTCATGCAAGGTCTTTCGCCATATAACTGGCAAACTGCGTGCAATATCATGAATATCATCACGGGTCTAATTGCTGCTGCGTTGTACGGCAATATTGGCATCAAAGTCGCATACGTGGAGGTTCTCCAGGAAATGCTGCATGCTCCGCCGTTGACCAGCAAGGCTGGTAAGATTCTCTGGGTCGCTTTGGTGCCTGCATACTGGGTCATTGCATTCGTGGTCTGCGCCGCTATCCCGCAGTTTAACTACATTTCCGGTCTCGTGGGCGCAGTCTGCATTCTGCAATTCACCTACACGTTCCCTGCTCTCTTGGCATTTGGTTTCCAGATCCAGAAAGATGCGATGACGCCAGAAGAGCATTTTGATCCCGCAACGGGCACGTACATCCGCATTGATAGCGGAATGACGCGATGGATCCGAGGATTCAAGGTTAAGTGGCACTTGAATACGTTTAACTTTATCTACTTCCTGGGTGCCCTTACGACTGCGGCTTTGGGTATCTATTCCAGCGTCTTGGGCTTGATTAGTGCATTCAGCGGGCAGAGTGTGGCTACCTCTTTTGGATGTGCTTCACCTGTTGGTTAGAGGAAGGCGGTTGTACAAGGGGATTTTCTCATATTTATGTAACAAGGTCAGGGGCAGGAAACGTTGGTATGCCATTAGGAAGACATAGGATAGTAATGTACGCGTACTTGAGTTATCTGCCATAGAGACTAGACAGGAATCTAGATCTTCTCGCTCATCTCTTGTCTCAGCATGCAGCCTTAACCATAATTTTTTGATGCAAAAATTTCTTTGATAATCTCCAGGTGTATTTCTGGTTGGTCTTTTAAGTCCGCCTACGCTACAGGGTCAGCTCGTTTAGAGGTGGATGAAGAGGAGATCTCATCATTTGACGCTAGGGAGATGTATAAGAGCTGCGTGGCATGAAACTTAGGGTCCAGCAAGCTTAGACAATCATCTCGATTTCGATAATCGGTCTTCGGTCAAGGGCAGTCTCAGCCAGCCTCCAATTTCTCTCGCACCAGTAACCCTTCCCTGCCAGCTGTCCCCAGATCAGGACCGAGAGCCGTTGGTGAATCATTTGCCCTAGACTCTGAAATCGACAGCAGTCCCCGGAATGACATAGAGATTTTATCGAAGACATCAGAAATTTGTTGGCGGGCGAGTTAGTCCCAATTATCTCTAGTGTCGATCGAGGAAGGCTTAGCATGCATGAACGTCCCCAATGACAACACCGCCGCACCGCGGAAGAGGGGAGGAAGTAGTTATAGAAGGGAGCATCGATCTCTTCGAGGAAATTGATGATAGGATTCCCAGGGGTAGGGGTATATATATTACTATTGCTGCTGTTGCTGTAACAGCCCAACTGTTCC
>AYLM01003368.1:0-14855 GCA_001625345.1 Cairneyella variabilis | reverse complement strand
TTATAACTCTCTTGATTACCTTGGACCTATAGCTGGGTGCAGCCTCTTTACAGTAGGCAAGAGCTAACCGTGACAAAGGTTAACGGATGATATTTAGTGAGAGCTCTTCTCATTCCTTGAATTTCTCGGTGCAGACAATCAGCATCCTTGAGTAGGATGAAGATTCAGTATCGTGTTCTGTATCACCGCTTCAATTCGGCCCTTGCTCATGGAAATTATAGAACCCTCTCCGCCGCAAGGTATAAAAGCTGAGAAAGTCCGCAACCTGGGACGGTAATGACTTCCGATAATTATATATTTCAAACAACATGGAGTGTTCCTCTTTTGGCTTTCTTAAATCCATTGTGCAGAAAATTTAGACGAAGCTGATGTTTTATATTTAAGTACTCTTAACCCATCAGCGAGATAGGTGCTTTTCTGGCAAATTATATTGGCGGTAGGATAAAATTTGACTGTAGAATACATCCCGGCGGCAGAATAGATTTCGCCGGTGGAGTTGATTTGACGGCAGTAATAGTAGCAGCGGAATATATCTTTTAGGAAAACATAGACTTGGCAGAAAGAATATCCATTTCAGAGCATACAAGTTAGTAGCAGAATCGCAAGTAGGAGAGGATTTTTGCCAGCAGGAATTTTGATGATTCTGGCGATGTGAGCGAGCCTGGGAGGACAATCTTCATTAAAAGGTAAACGCCTTATATACATGAACGAGTGTTATGCTGGCATCTATCCATAAGTCTTGCCTGCCAACGCTTAACATGAAAAGTCCGCCGACATATACTCCTACATTCCAAGTCAGGGTCCTGTAAATGCCCGATCCTGCTTCCAAACGCCATAGAGGTACTCATTCATTCACACCTCAACCCCTCCTCGCCACTTTCTCACAGTATAACAATCGCTGAGTGACACCTTCAATTCACCCTCAGTCCCCTCCAACAACTGCCTCTTCATTCCCAGCAGTATCCTTCATCTCTTCCGCACCCTCAAAACTCTCCCTCCTCCTACCACTCTCCACAATCTTCCTCAGCACCGCCATTTTCCGATCAAAGCCCTCAAGCAGCGCTTGCATCTCATCTTCCCCTATCGTCCCACTTTCAACACCCTTAATCTCGCTCTTCCTGCCCACTCCCAACCCTTCGACATCCTGTTCCACGCTGGTTCCTTCGATACGTAACATAAGACCTCTATCCGAAGCAGAAGTAGAAGCCGGATCCTCAGCACCATCCCACGTGGGAGCATTTTCAATTGATGTGTTGAGGACTTGCCAGTCTTGGGACAGAGAGCTAACGCCCGTGATCTCGGTCCCTGACGCTCCTATGTCAATTATAATGACTCTTTCTTCGCGTTCTTGTGCTCTCTTTGGTTGCGTAGCTGAAGCTCCTGGGCTCGGTCTGCTAGGATTGGGAGAATCTTGAGTCTGAGGTGACGCTGAGACTTTGCGCGGGATACGAGACGGCGAGGAGATGCCTTGTTTGGAAGGCGAGCCTTTGCCGAACGGCGAACTACTCCCACTACTCCCAGCGCTCTCCTCTCTCACCATCTTACCGTTACCACCCTTCCCCGTCTCCCGAGACTTCATCATGCCGGAGTCAAGCCCGCCCAATCCCTCACCCCCATCGCCAGTAGAGTATTGGAGAGACCGTAAAAGTGCGCCAGTGAGCACTTCACTCTTGTCATCATCGCTGAAGATGTAATGCACTTCTCGCGGATGGATCACGCTCTCCTTTCCCTGAGCCTCCAATCCAGGCGTCAAATCATTTACCAAAGTGAAAAATGGCGAGAACACAGGTCTTGGGATCCCTCCGCTGGCCTCGCTATTTCCTTCAGCCTCCACGTCGGCCGAGGATTCTTGTATAGCGTTTGTGGTAGAGCTTATCTGCCTTGCTAAACTCAATCGCAAGAGATTCGAGCTCGAGGTGCCGGTCGTGGTGATGGTTGGTCGGGGACGCGGGTTGGAAGTTGGGGCGGGAGGCGGCATGTCTTTCGGGATAGGATTTGTTTGTATGTTTGTGTTCGGATCTTGAGATTGCGAACGTGATTGAGAAGATGGCAGCGAGCTCTTTGTCTCTGTGGACTCTGCGAGCGGAGGAAATGTCTCGAGGGTTGGTGGATCTTTGCCTGGGGATGGTGAGGTGGGTATTGAGGGGGATGGTGTTGGGGACATGGTCGTTGTTTGTATTTCGAGTTTAGGGTTGGGTGTCCGGGTTGGGTACAAGGATTGGTCAGTCGCTGTGATTTTGCTGCAGCTTGCCGAGTAGGACTCAAAGTGATGTGGGATGCTGCGTGTTTGTTGGGCAAGATGTTGTGATGAGACGAGGCTGCATCTGAGCTTGATTGCGATAAGGATGGAGGAACTTATCGCCATGTGACCTGGCATGCCCAAAGAGGAAGGTTGGGTGTCTGTTTTCTGAATACTGTAACAGGAGGCTTTTCAAGGGTTTGTGGCATACTACATGAATAGATTCATTTGTCGTATTTAGCGATATGAATTCGATGTTACTTAATGCCTTGATATACCTCTGTTGTTTCAAAGATAGTACCAATTTACCTGCTCTTGAGCCACAAATTGAAATATCTTCACATCGACACATAAGACTTTCATTTATTATTCTTTTCATCTCTTATCGCTATCATATTTGCTTTGGAAAGCTCTTAAGTCTATCCATTCGCTAGAATCCAGGCAGCCCACCCCATAAACGCCCCATGAAATTTCAATGCATGAAATTCATGACATCTGTATGAACACCATGATCCATATCTCCGGTCTTTTGTTCACCCACCCCATTTTTATGCACCTGATTACAAGGAAACGAAAACCCCACCACCAACACACATCAGGGTCACACTGACGAAGCCGACAAACACCTTCGACCAAATGAATGGATCGGGGCCTCCGGGACCAGCGTTCTTCTTCGAGCTGCTGCTGCTGCTCGTGGCAGCGAATCCGCTGGCGGCGCTAAGGCCGGTGGCGGTCGGATTGTAGGTTGCTGCTGTTCCACTTCCGCCGGCGGTAGCGCCGGCTCCGACCTTCGGGTTTGCGGTCGCCGTCTGTGTAACGGCCGCCTCGTTCGGTGCTGCAGTCGCGCTCGGGATGGCAGCTCCTTGGCTAGGGAAAGTGACGATATTGGAGCCGGTGGCATTGAAGTCGGTCTGAGCCAGGGCAATGCGGTTGTTTTCCAAGTCGTATACAACGTAGGCGGATCGCAGGAAGGTGTCACCGAACAGAGTTGGCAGGCCATCGGCGGCTTGAATGCCGAGTTGGCAGGCAGCTTGGCCATTCTGGTAGTGTGGTGTTTGGCCGTTGCTGAGAGTTAATGGTAGGACGAGTTGCGAGACTTGGACTTGGATGGTTGGTCCTCCGGTGCCGCCGAATTGGTAGTTCAGGGTGCCTGAGTTCTGAGCAAGAGCACAGGGAACTACAGTCACACCGAGCTGGTTGTCCGCGTATGCACCAAGTTCCTCGAAGACAACCTGAGCGAGATCGTCAGGGAGGAGAGTGATGGTTGTTCCAGAATCGAGAATAGCAGCCTCTGCGTAGTTTGACGGAGTCAATTGGTCGGTTCCAGACGAGCTGGTGGCGGAGAGAGAAGTGAAGGCCACGGTGAATGAGGTGACACGACCAGAACGAGTGCTCGGGTAGACCATAACTGAAGCCAAGTTTCCAGAATATTTAGCAGTATCGATGCCTCCGAACAAGACGGAACCACTGCTGGCCTCTGTGAAATATTAGCAAATTGGACTTCTCCGAAAGAGGTAAAAGACATACGAAGATCGTTCAACCACAAGCTGTACGCCGCAGAATTGATCAAGCCCTGGTTGACCATAGCCAAAGGCAAGTTGGGGTACTCAGTTCCGTTTCCAGTATCAACATTGGCCTCAGAGTTATTGTATCCAATTCCCATGATTCCCGTACCAATACTAGTGCTTAAAGCCAGACCCATCTCGAAGTTTTTCAGCGTACCGCCACCAATCTTGAAAATGTCCTGGAAATAGTCGCCAGTGGAGCCAGTTCCATCGACGTATGAGATGTTGAAGCCGTTTTGCTCGACAACCTCGAAAGTAGAAGACTTCGCGGAATCGACTAGAGGAAAGAGTCAGTTCTGGTCTTTAGTTCTATATGAAGATAGAATCGTGAAGATATACTTACAGGTACCATCTGGGCAACCCTCCTCCGGATCCGAGCTCGTACAGAACTGCGCAGTGGCAGCAGGAACCCAGACATCCGAACTACCCGTATCAATCTGCAGGCCGAAGTTCTGACCGGGTGTGCCAATGCTGACATTTGCGAAGTAGAGGCCTTGCAGCTCGGCGTTGGTGAGGGTGACGGTAACGGTGTTCGCTCGAGCCTCCAGACCCCGACGATTGAGCTGAGCTCGGCGCTCGAGCTGGGCGGCTTCGACATTGCGGTTCTTCACGACATCAAATTGGATGGTGTTGGCGGAGGTGAGGGCCAGCAGAGACGTTGCACCCACGAGGGCGGTGGTGAGGAATTGCGTCATGTTGGCAGTCGAATGATCGAGGTGTAAGCAGATCGAGTTACTGAGGAAAAAGGAGAGGCAGAGCAAAAGAGCGATGCAATGCAAAGTTGTATCGATCTCCAGACGTGGTGCTGAAGAAAGATGAAGTTGAGGTTGGAGGAAGAAAAGAAGTAAGAGAATGGCTGAAGTTAAAACGTGAGGTCAACTCGTCTTTGTTTGCTTCGTCGGAGACTATGACGCTGAGCCTAGAATTAGAATTCGTGCAGGAATGTGCGAGCCACGCCGGCTGTGATCCGAGGCGCAACACTAAATCGATCTTGACGTATTCAAGAACGTATTCAAGACTTTACGAAAATGGAAAAAAAGAAGTGTATCAACTTCAACAACAGCTGAAGAGCCAAGAAATGGTTCTAGAGGGGCGCAGAGTAGTGCGGTTCTTATTTCAAACAAGCTCGCAGCATCGCCACAGTCAGGTCCGGGCTCTGATTCAGCGATAAAAGTTGGCAGGCCCTGCAAGGAGCCCCCTGGACCCTGGAGTTACAGGAGGCGCCCCATTCACCGATCCTCCAGTTGCCAAATACAGTACTGGTAGGTGCCTGGTTATTCCTGTCTCAGTGCAGAATACCAGCAGCCAAATATAATTTCCAGTCACCGACCAACCAACAGCTGCTAATTTTGTGATTCCTTCTACCGAAAGTCCTGCACAATTCTCCCGGCCAAGGCACATCTCACATTCATCTTGTGAGTAATGAACACGTAAGCATTGCAACCAGCTGCCTCTCCCACAGAGTTCATAGGATAGTTCTTGCGAATGAGGTGCTTCCAAATAATACGGTATTCAGACCGATGCTTCGGACGGCCCGGCAGATGCAGGCAATGCCAACCCATGCGAGTGCCTGGTAGCGGGACCCGGATCATCGGAGATGGGAGATCTAAATTGTAGATGTTGAAAGCTTGGCAGTTTGCTTTTTTCAACTGTCTCTCTTTAAGCCTCATCAAGCCTCATCAAGCCTCATCAAGCCACTGCATCTCCAGCCCTCAATAATTTCCTCGATTTATTTATTTACATCTTTAAATATGTGGTTGACTTGAGTTGAGCCCTCCAAAGGCCTCTTTCTCGTATCCGCCAAGATCTGAAGCAACAGCTCGATTCCAAACCCACTCTCCTTCTCGATCCGCTTGCCGCCTGTCTGGCGTCTGTTACAGGCAAGGCCCTCCAGGCACTGCTGCGGCGTTCGTGCGCTGGCAGCCAAACAAGTTTTGCGGAGGTGCGCTGGTTGAAGGTGGCGGTGCAGGCTCGGCAGGTTAGTCGGGTTTCAGAAGCTGACCACAGTTGCAGCCTGGAATGTGGAAGCACGTGAAAAGAAATTGATATTATTATCATGAGATCTCGTGAATCCGAGGTGGAATTTTGTTTGCTAACAATTTTTGTGTGAAACATTACATTACGTGAGTTTGCAGTTCGCAGCTGCCAATTTTGGATTATGGTCCTGGAAAAGGGGCTAAGTCATGTGATACGCTATTCTGAGCGCAATTTGCCACTTGCATCTCGACCTTTCTCCTCCTCTAACAATACCAAGTTCTCGAGTGAGAAAGTTCAAAATGTCTGCTATCACACCAAGTAAACCATGAACTCCCATTCTATCTGCTTTGCGTGTGCTTTGCTGTTTATGCGTCATCTGGATCTATTTCAATCATCAGTCTCTGGTATCTTTCTTGGTGCGGTAGTTCCGAGTACCTTTCTCATCCCTACCAGCAAACGAGCCAATGTTGCGGAAGTATCGCTGATTCTGCCAGAGGTTGATGGCAGTCATGATGGTCGCTGTAATGCCAAAGACGATCGTGAGAACGGTGCCTGGATCCATGCTCGACCCCGAGCCTGTGGTAGTTAGGTCCTGCGGAAGGTTGTAGGTACCAGTGACAGAGAATGCTACTCTCATGTCAACGAGTAAAGATGAAGGGTGATTACAGATCTTGACTTACTAGAGTTGCGCTTGAGAAGATACATGGTCCTTGAGTTGCTCTGCTCACAGCTGCTCTGCTTGTGTGGGAGCCGAACTCCAATTCGAAGGATCGAGGACTCTTAGCTGCGTGTGCTAGAAAACTCCATCAGGTTGCATACAGTGGAAGACATGGCCCTTTATATCGCAACATTGCGACGAGAAGCAATGCAATATTTCAGCTGCGGATACGGGCTTGTGGTTTGAAGCCGTGTTGAGGTTTTTGCGCAGTCGTATGAGAAGCTTTTTTCCGTTGTGATTCTTCCGTTCCAAACTGAATCCTAGTTGTTCATGCGTACATTAATGGTTTTTGCACGAGTTCCCATTGAACGCTTCATACATGAACCCCTCTGTGCGACCCGATCGCAATTCCTTTGACCGTGGGGAGCACGGTTGAAACACCTAGTCTGACGAGTGGTTGGGCAATATGATTGCTTGACCGTCTGAAGGGTTTTTGCGCGCTCTATGAGAGGTCTGGCTGATGCAGCGGACCAATTGTGCATGACGCCCGGCGAGAGTGTGACCCTCCCCCTGCCGAGCCTCAATTTCCCCAATTTTATGGTGGTCTTTCTCAACAAATTCACTGTGTCTTTTGCAACCGAAGCTTGATCGCTAAGAGAGTTTTGCGAGACATCAACAGGCTCACTCTAGCCACGCGACCATGTCCCCGGCTATCGCCGAAGCGCCTCCTGCAGACCCGTCCGCTGCAATTGCCAGCACCCAGCTTGGTTACACTAGGGACCACCAACCTTTAGAGGACGAGCTCTTGGAAACAGGAAGCACGTTTGAGGCTGTAGATAGGAATGAGGTTGTTCGAAGCCTTAATGTGGGAACCGGCAAAGATGACGCTCTTCGACAGAGACTTTGCGACGGTTCTAGGAGGGAGTTGTCTGTCGATAGCAGCAGGAATCATAAGTTCTACACCAGAGCGGCGATAGTATCAGCAAGGGGGCCAGTGGAGCCGACACGAGCGAAGATCGATGGAAGTAGCCTGCACAACCTTCTTCCTCGATCGATAGCCCGGAAGCTCGGATTCCCTCTGCATTTCGGCAATAGCATCAGAGTAAAAGTCGCCAACCGCACAGCTCTGACCGATCAATATTGCCAATTCACTATCAGAGTGGCTGGTATTAACGCCGTAATCGACGCTTACGTGGTTTCTGAACTGTCTTACCTTCTGCTAGGTTGGGAATGGACACAACAGGTCAACTTGTTGAGTGATCTTGGAAGCCGCACGTACTATATCCCAGGGCCTCATGGGAATCTGAACGAGCTTCCCGTTCCTGAGCCCATGGCTGAGGCCGAAGCCGAAACGGAATTTGCAATGGAAGCTGCTCTAACGAGAGAAGAGACTCTGCCGGCTGAAGAGACGCCAGCCCCTCCTGGGAGTGATGAAAGATATGGCGATAAGATATGTGAGCTTGATGACTTGGCAAGCGTTGACGAGTCTGTCACACGAGATGAGACGATGAGTGATGCCGAGTTTTTCGCGGATGCTGTCTCTTGTCAAAGCTCAGATGACGACATATTGTATATCGATCGAAGTAAGGGAGCTAGGAATAGGTACTATGGACGAGTGAAGAATAAGGGCAAAGCATGAGAGGAATGGTCTGATAACTTGCAAGAGAAATGTGATATCAATTGAATTCAACCGACGCGTAATTAGTCTTTTTTAACGTTCTTGATTCGCACGTGACCGTAATACTAGTAACACGGTCCAGTGATGACGATCTTGGAATGGGCCAAGTGCCTTCAAATTCAATCTGAAATCAGTGGTACAATTCAACCAATGGACTTAGAATAGCAGCCCAGGAATTGGCTCCCAAGAGAAAATGATCCGCGATCTCGCAAGTCACGTACAACCGTAAAATTTTGAGGCTCCCATAACGGTTCTTTGTAAATAGATTCTAAGATAAGATTCTTGGGACAATATGGATCTTGGGAGGAATATATTAGGAGCCTTGCTCTCTTAACCCGGTTTTCACAGGACCCGTGATCTCTTGAAAAATCCTCCCCGGACTTTTCTCTGAGGACCGGAGCGTTATGAGAATAAAGCTCCCGAGATAATTATCCCAGTATAGTATTTCTCCTAAGATAATTATCTTGGGGCATTATGGCTCGTGGGACCCCACGGATGTTAGGAAAATGCTCTCAGGACCGTAGAAATCATAGGAGAATTCTACTAAGAGTCCTGGGTTCCCAAGAGAAATAATGTCCCAAAATACTTATCTTGGGAGTGTTATGCTGGGCGAAAGCGCTATGCTGGGCGAAAAGCCACTCTAGGCTTCCAACTGCTTTTCTACCGGTATGTCATTCTTGCATCGGGGTCCCAACTTTCTGCTGTATGCATCGCTCGGGATTTGAATCGCCGTTGCAATCGCTCTTATCGCTGGTGCATCGAATTTGAGGATTTTGCATTGGTTGGTTCGGATACGGCACCAAACCGCGAGCATCTAGGCCGTAACAACACCCTGTAGGAGCACAATCCATGGAATACAATAGAAGCCAATATTTCATGCAAGTGGAAAGTTTAAGAGTTTAGGTTCCGGCTAGGTATCTCCTAGACGGTTCAAGCCGTAGAAGTTATTGAAGTTCTAAGCCAGGGAAAGAGAGCGGCAGGATGCAGCATACACTTGAAACGGCGGTGTAGAAATAACGCTTCCCGTGTATAGAAGAGCTCCGCAATGATACAGTAAAATTGAACATGTTCTCAGAAATCTCAGATATTGTATCTCAGGAGTTTGACACGGATGTTCAAGCACGTGATTCCTTTTGGCGCTAGTTACTACTCCATTCGTAAGCCGAAACCTTAGATAATCACAATATACTTAACGTTCAATGCATGATGCTCTCGAACCATCCACTTTCTGTACCCCTTCAGCATGTCTCTCAAACTCCATGAACTCACCACCGATGCAGAGTTCGGTCCCGTTGTTGCAGTCGAAACTGAAGCTTTTAACGATCCCTTTTTCGGATTTTGGCAGGTATTCTATGGCGGCACGTCTCAAGAGGAATTTTGTGCCCGCCAAGCGTCCTGGCATAAAGACGACCCCAGTAGCAACTGGATCTACGTGACGGACGAAGAGACAGGAAGCGTAATCGGCGGGGCACAATGGAATATTTATAAAGAAAATCCTTACGCCAAGGAAACAGCGATGCTGACGCCGTACTGGATACCTGAAGGTATATTGAAATGTGTTAGCTGTAATGGCCTCTTCAGACTGACGTTTCACTATGGCAGGTACCTTCAAAGACATAGGAGGTCAGCTTCTCCATGGTTTCCTGAGCTACCGCCCTACGCGGATGAACGAACCCCATATATGTGAGGCTATTTCCCAAGAAGGCTTTGATTTCATTGTGCAAGGCTAACTTTGTGTCGTCTCGGTCCACAGTACTCAACTTTTGCTTCACACATCCTAAGCATCGACGCCGTGGCGTCGGCCGGCTGTTAATGGAATGGGGGATAAAAAAGGCTGATGAGTTGGGCTTGCCGTCATATATAGAAGCTACGGATATTGGACTTAAACTGTATGAAGCATACGGGTTTAAGGTGGAAGGGGAGCTTGATTTGGATGCTACCACGGAGAATCCGTCTGAAGAATTTACCAAGTTGCGAGAGAAACTTGGGTGTCCTATCCACGGATGGTTCATGCGTAGACCAAAGTATGGAAAGCACGAGCAATAGATCCTCTGTATTGCATTTTGGCCGTTGCTACTGAAAAGCTTTACTTCTTTTACCTCTCCATGTGTCGTATGCCGGGACGAAAATAGATATGATGCCGAGGCAGAGCACGTGATATGAGAAAATTTATAAAATCTTGAACGAATCATTTTTATCCTCCTTTTTCCCCTTTTAATCCTATTGCTTAAAATCCACAAACAAATTTTCACTATGTATTCTGACTTGATGTTAAAAACATGGCTGCAGGAGCATACCCTTCAATCTCAGGCCATGAAGAATGAGCCTGCTTTCTTTCGCAATCTCGAGCAAGCTTTGGACGTTCGACGCGCTGGCCATGGACTTATGACTGCAAAGCCACGATGGGACAAAAGCGTCATAGACTGGATGACTAGCGACTTTCTCTCACTTAACCGCTCTGGCCGCATTCGAGAAGCTTTCTTCGAGGAGATAGCTCGCCATGACAATTTTGAACTCAGTGCATCCGGTTCGCGTGTTCAGTATGGGAATTACGATTATCTCAAAGAAGTAGAGAGCGAGGTGGCGGACTTCTTCGGCGTCGAAACAGCTTATATTACTCACATGGGATTTCACGCCAATGTCAGTGCTGTGGCAACTGTCCCGTTACCTGGGGACGCTATTCTCTACGATGAGCTTGTCCATGCAAGCACTCATGAAGGGATGAAGCTCAGTGTAGCAGCCCACAAGATCTCTTTCCTTCACAACGACGTCGATTCTCTTCATGATGCCCTGACCTCCCTTCGAGATTCGCACCCTGCGTTCAAATCGGGAGCACAATCCATCCTTATCTGTGTCGAGTCTATCTACAGCATGAAGGGTGATGTGTGTCCCATCAAGGCTTTTATTGATGTTACAAAAGAACTTTTTCCTCTTGGCAACGCACAATTCATCATTGATGAGGCTCATAACGTTGGGATCTTAGGACCAAGTGGAAGAGGCTTAATATCATTATTGGGCCTCGAGAAAGAAATCGCCATTCGAATCCATGTCTGCAGCAAGGCTCTAGCGTCTACTGGAGGTAGGTTATCATTTCAACTTCTTTTGACAGTGATTTGAAAAGTTCAGCACTTATACTATGTCCTAGGAATTATTCTGTGTAACAAGACAGTGCGAAGAGTGCTTATACATCAGGGGAAATACATTACCAGTAGTGGCGCCCCTTCCTTCCCTATGGTTGCTTCAATTCGAGCTGGGACTGGCCTACTAAGGAATGGTGAAACGAAGAAGGTACAAACTCTATCTCTTATATCTAGTGAAGCCAACTAACCCCCCTTTCCCCCTTGTTGTCAGGCCCAGGACGACATTCAGCATATCGTAAAGTATTTTTTTGAGACTCTCACATCAAACCCAATATGGGAAGAAGCCGCGGATGAAGGTCTTCTCTCATGTCCACTTTCTGATGACTGGGAAGCTCGGCCATATGTCACCCACATTGTGCCTATTTTCACACGCCCGGGTCATGAACAGTATTTGTTCTTCCACTTGGTACTTCGTAACATGAATGCATATAACATGAGCCCCCCAACCATCCCAAAAGTAACGGCCCTTGTCAGGTTTGTATTTCACGCTCATAATATCACAGAGCAGGTCGATACTACAGTTGCGGCTATATGTGATTGGGCACGTGAAATGTTGGATATCGAGAATGGCGAATCTGGGAATACTCTGCCGAGTGCTGCCCGGTCACTGATCGGAGTTGCTGAATGCATAAGATGGACCTCAGACTGTATTTGGCTCAAGGGATGGGGGTAGAATGCGCTGTTCGAGATGTCTCCCGTTAGCAATCTGTTCCTCAAGATTTCTAGAACGGGGCGCTCGTAAAGTAACCAGTTACCTTTAGGCTCAGCGACCAACATAGGACTGAGTGAGATTCCCAACTGATCTTCAGTGATATAGGTGCAGTCATCGAGACTGAACACATCGACCGGATACCCGAAAACTTTTCTGCCTTTGTGCAGGCTAGAGCGCATGCCGCGAACGCGGAAAATGTCCATTTCTATCTGTAGAGCCAAGTTTTGAGGATAGTTCGCAAGGCGGCTATGGGGATTGACATTCGTATGTCGTCTTTATTAAACCAAGAATCCGACCTGTTTGGATATTCCCCCCATACAACTCGGTATAGCGTTGTTTTCGTCTGGCGTCCAAGAAGGTGCTAGGCTCGTACCCCACGCAGTCGAAAACGGTGCTCGTCGATCTCAGGGATCTTGGGTTGCGCGGCTGGCAGAGCCTTGGTGGCTTCCTTATCTTCACGGTCGTCCGCGTCGACAACCTCGACCAAGTCCTGCTGATCACCCACAGCTGGGTAGCCGAGCTCTTCCTGTGCTGCAAGCTCTTCCTGCTGCTGCATCTCTACGGCTCCCCCTTCTACCACGACCTCAGTCTCCTGCAGCTCCCACTCCTCAAGACCCTGAGTCGTGCTATGTCGACAAGAATCTTGCAGCTGTTTTGGTCTGCTACTAGTAGTTTTGGTACGTTCTCAACTTTGGGTCTCGATCAGTGGTGCCTCGACCGAGCGAGGACTTGGGGAGGTAGGTGTGCCGGCCGATGATGGCTCCACTTATTGCTCTTCCAAAACCAACCAAAGTTCTTTCTCCAGTTCAGCGATGCTATCATCAGTCCATCCATCATCGCCGCTGTCGGAAGACTTGGGGAGCGAGTAGAGCGCAGACTCCACTGACGTGCTTCGAGTGATACTGCCGACACCTTGCTGATCGGCCTGATCGTACAGTGGTTAGGAGGATTAGGGGAGGGTCTGGGGTTGGGCTTGTGTGGGAGCAGAAGGCACGCAGTGCTGGTCGTTAGACCCAAGCCCTGGGGCTGGCTCCTCAATGTAGCGGCCCTCCTCAACGACATCCGCGGACCGGATGCATCAATAGACTCTATCGGTGTTAAGGCGAGTTCTAAGGTTGGGAGGGACTTATGTAGACTCGCGCTCAGTTTAATACGCCTAGTATCGACTTCACCAGAAGCTTCTTCCGCCTAACCCCCAGCACGTGCCTCATGTGGGTCGTCGTCATTATCGACATCAATGGTTCATCTACGTATAATTAGCGGACCGCTTCTGAGCATAAAGGACAGCTAGGGCACCTACCTCGACTCCTACCCTGACATTCACCCGACCCTGATTATATTCGGTCGACTTGCAGCCTAGTCCTGTTAAGAGCTGGCTATTCCAGGCGCTAAAGGGTGGACCCCTAGTCTTCGAGGCCTTAGTCGAGATCTTCGGACGCAGAGCCGCCCGCTCCTTGAGAGATGGAAGATTTCCGTCTGATTTATCGTCATTATTATTAAGAGCACGCTTATGATTTAAAGCAATAAATCAGAACGATTCACTTTTGGTGTAGGTTTTCAATGTACCTTCAGCTCTCGCTGCCGTATTTCTATTTGCCTTAATTCGATATTCAGAACGGGAGAGTGGCCGCGAGCCTATGCTTTTTAGCTGCCGCTGGAGTTAGATGAACGAATTGAACTACTGGGTTTAGCAGTCTAAAGAGTGTTTCGCTTGAAAGTAATGGGTTTGATGGAGGAAATATAAATAGAACAAATCTTATGCTTTTAAGGGCAGTAAGAAAGCAAACTAGTTTAAGTATATATATAGTGTTTAGCGAGGGGAATTGAGCGGCTTAAGTGTTACCTATAAGCGCCTACTTATCGGAACCGTTCACACATCAGCTTTGCCGTTTGCAACTGCTATAGGCTGTCCTAAAATCAAATCATCCAGTCCTATGTATGAAATCTCAGCCCCTCCAAGCTCCTACCAGGACTCGTTTATTATACCAATCCCTAGTCTTCCTTAGCTTCACCGATAATCGAGAAATCAGCTTATGATCAGTCTAATCCTGCTCGAAATCCAATTTATAACACCCATCCTATAAAGCTTGCGATAATCTTTGCGAAGCTAAGCCTAAATCGACCTTCCCTTTACAGAATTAAGACTCTACTGCATAGATTATGCCGTGCCAATTCTAACAGCGATTGCAGTCCTATCAGAGCGGCGCCCTAAGGCCGAACAATCCTTAGAACAACCTTTAATCATTAAATCCATTATTCCAATATATAACGACCGCCGATCGAGCTCCTCCCAAGATCGTATAACGTGCTTCCGCGCTATCTTCCACGTCTGCCTACTTACTTATAACCATTCTCCCACCGCCGGCGTTTCGTATTCAATCGTAGGATACTTAGCAAAAGCTTCGATAATACTATTATTATATAAATTGTCACTTACTACAGCCATATTAGACAAAAATCGGTCCTTCTCGTCACAGATCAGTCTAGATCAAGGCATACAGCGCATGTCGTCGTCTCCGCGGCGTAAGGGAGCTCACCGAGATCCTTCCCTCGACGCGTAATGCTATAGCGCAGCCAGGCCGAAGCTGGCTATATCGTTATAAGGCATCGCATCTATTGGCTAGGTCATATCGTATGAAAGGAATGCTAAGGGCAGGCCTTTATTAATACATTCACTAAGGGAGCATTACTATAAGGATCGTAACGGTGTGACGGCGAGAATAAGGAGGTGAGCTGAGCTTATGCTCATACGTCAGTCAATGCGATGCCCTTTAGAGGAATGATCGCCATCGCAACAGTCTAAAAGGATGGAATCCAGAGTGGCAGATTAAGGGTTTTAGCTTTAAACTAGCCGTACCGTTAAGGCTTTCAGCTACGGTAGGACTG
>AYLM01003365.1:0-37245 GCA_001625345.1 Cairneyella variabilis | reverse complement strand
GAAGCTAAACCATTAAATAGCAGGCCCTTTTAAGATTCTGCGATAAATCGGCCATTCATATAAAGTCCAATTGCCTAAGTCGATAAAAATCTATAATGTCTTCTCATTAGACCGCCTCTGGAAAGCTGCTAATAACCCCTTACTAAAATAAATTAACGACCCATAACCCCTTATTCAGATTACCGATAATAAGGAATAGGAGGTTTAAGAGGTTATTGCCTTTAAGCTTTTATATAAACAGCTCTATTATCGCGTTAGCTGGATAGGACATAATGAGGACTTAGAATAATACCCGGCGTCTAACCTTATATACTCTCCGCATAAGCTAAGGGATTTTCACTTAATATATAGGGACTAAAAGGGACTATCGCTTAAGCTAAGGGAGTGATAGAAAGCTTGGGAGGATGAGAAGGATGAATATGAGAAGTTAGAAGATAATTATCCTATATCTATAAGCTTAAGGGCAAGCTTTTTTTAAAGGGGGGGGGTAATATAATAGCCCAGTTGTTCCCAACTCGCTTAATCACCTGCCCTAGTTTACCGCGTTGCGCTAGTGAGAGCCACCGCCCTAAAAGTTTATGTATTTAAAGTTGATTCTTACAGAAGATCCTTCTTCTTTCTTTAACTTTGTTTTCTTATTAATATAGCACCTTCTGCAAGAGTCGCCTTTATATGATACCCTTTGTAGAGCTGTCACATTAGCCTTTAATATAGTACAGAATCGTTAATCGACTATTATTATAGTATAGTATTATATATATTTAAATATAACGTCTATTGCTTAATAAATCAATAGGTACTTACGTATATTAAAGTTGAATTTCGCAAAGTTTAGTAAGTAGTTTGGAGCGGCTCTTACGAATAAAGATTTAAAACTAGTCTTAAAAGAACCCTTAATTCCCTTTTACTAATTTTAGCCAGCGGCATATATAGCTAAGGAGCTAAAACGGGTGACCTTCGGCTTAACTTCGGCTTACCTCCTTTCACTCACTACTCAGCTTAGCTCATTTATAACTCAGGCTATAATAGCAATAGCTTAGGTCTAAAGACGGAAATGGAAATTGCTTATATCGAGATTCCGATATCGAACTACCTGTTCCAAACTGTGAATACTTATACGTATAGTCTCCACTCTTACTATCACTCCCAGACTAATTAAGGAAGACTAATTAATTAGTAAAGAAGTGCTATAGTCTCTCTTATCATGCGATCCTTAGTTCCTCGTTCTATTGTGCAGCCTTTATTTTTAGTTTCTTCCGTATGACCTTAATACGAGCAAGAGCACTATTAACAGCAGACTGGTCTATATCAATATTATAGATCTCGTGTCACGACTCTAGAATCTGGCTCTGTAAAGAGGTCTGTAGAATCAGGTCTATTGATGATTCTAAACTAAGGAAAGAAGAAGAGGAAAGATTGAGGAGACAGCCTCAAGATAAATACACAACCCATGCTTTGTCTAGCCCGCTTCCTTTCATACTTTGTCTAGAGTAGTAGTCACGTGCGAACCGTGACATCTCGTATAAGAACTCCTTTAATTCGTCTTAATATAAGAATAATTAAGCGTTAAGGAAAATCTATATAGCATCCTCTATCTCTGTCACGACTCTAGAATCAGGGCTCCGCGAAGAGTATTGTAGAATCAGGTCTATTGACGATTTCTAAACTAAGGAAAGAAGAAAGGAAAGATTGAGGGCAAAGCCTCAGACTAAATACACAACTAATGTCACGGCTAGGATACTGTGAGTAACGGCTACCTGTCAATGACAAAGCTGATCAAAGGGATTAGACACACAAATATCCAGATATTTCACAATGTTTTGGAACTTCAAACAGTCATATCGAATCTACCAAGACAGATGGACCATCAGCAGCCAGTACACTTTATTGATGCGCTTGGTTACCACTACCCTTTCCATCTGGATTTCATTGATTGCGCTGAGGTAAGCCAGATATAATCCAACCTCCTTTATCCAATGCTAATGAGAACTAGGCCCTTTTCGCTGTTTTGGAAATCAGGTTCAGAGGTGTTGGATCAGCAGTCACGAAGATCAAGAAGAGGGAATTCGCGATTCAAGATGTAGAAACTAAAACGGACGTGGACCTCCAGTCCCCATAGGCGCAGTGGTTCAATCCTGGTCAACGGGTTGCTATGAGCATGGTATTCAACTCTACCGATGCCTCCTCCACAGCAAACGGCTGTCCAAAATGCTCGTTCATTGCGAGTGCAGCCCAGACCAAGCATAAGAATGAGGACATTGAATGTCTCCGATGCAATACGACCTACCGGCGCTTGACCTGCGGTGAAACTGACTCTCTCACTTTATCTATGTCCAACTTTGGAAGAATCATCGGACCCTCAGCTCCCCAGCATCACCTGCTGCAAGGTGGGGAGATATCATCCTCTGAGCGACAAGAGATTACTCTGTTTCGCAGGGTTTGAATCGCATTCCGACATCCTCCGCCAACTTCCTTCTCCCAGGCCAGTGTTGCAAAAGAACAGCCAGATGATACGACCATACCTCGCTTAAGCGTCTTGTGCGAATACACCAAAAACTACTACATCTATTCTTCCTGTATGGACCCCGGAGCCCACTACTTCAACATTTCGGTAGATGGCAAGAGAGAAGGATGTCCAAGGTGTCCCCGGTGTTTAAAATCCCCCCATGAGCGGTACATTATAGTACTGCGCTATTGTCATCTCTGCTCTCCCTAACAGTCGACACTTGCACATAAGGATTCAGTCCCATAGTCTCACAGATACCGCTGCAAGCGTTTTCTAGTTGTCTATTGGACGTGTAGTCTTCGGCTTGAGCCTAGGCCCCCTACGACACTACTGTACATTCACTTTGAAGCCGGACATGGGTTACTCTAGAAATGGGATTTTTATAGATCGTTTAGGGAACGTTATGTTATAGTAATCAAAAACCACTATACTTGCACAGTAAGTCGACGAAGAAAGTTGACAGGCATTACTCTCATGACCTTCAAACCTCCTTTTTTGAAAATCCCTTAGCCACCAAGTTGAAAAGATGGCCATCCTGCTTCAGAGACAGAAGCTTATCGTGCAAACCTTCCCTATCCACCTCATCTTCCTTCATCATTCCATTGGTTGGCTGCGAGGCGCTGTCGACACATTTCCCCATCTCCTTCCTTCTCTCTTCGCTGTCTCCGGCCTTGGTTCCGCTAATAGGTGCGCCAGGCAAGATATCCCCACCGACCACAACACCCGGAATCTCCTGTCCATTATTAGCCTTGACCATCTTCTCCGTCTCCTCCTCAATCCAGTCCCCAAGGCGTTTGTCGATCTTCCTAAACGTGTCTAAATCGCGACGTCAGTCTCTCACTCGTCACATATAATGTCAAACATACCATAAGTCTCCTTCCTCACTCTATAAACAGCACCCTTCAAGTCAACCGCAACATTATAAACCAAGTTCGCCTGCTGCCCCGGCTCCTTTCCAAGGACTTCCCAGAACTCCCTCGGCTGCACAAAATCCTCGTCCGTGACATGGCTCTCAAAGTCAACCACAGTGCCAATCCACTCCTCGTGCGCAGCACGCTGTTCATACTGTGCTGGCTTGATGATCGGCTTCTGGAAATCACTGACAATGTAGTTCGGCTGATCACCATAGTTGAAGAGATTTGCAGCACCGTCGCGCTTTGTGGGGTTGAAAGTATAGAAGGAGCGGTTGATGGGGAGTTGAGGGAAATTGACGCCGAGTCGGTAGCGCTGGGTGGAACCGTATGCGAATAATCTGATCTGGAGGACGGGATCTGGAGTGATGTCCCAGCCTGGAACGATGTTTCCAGGCGCGAAAGCGGATTGCTCGACCTCGGCGAAGTTGTTGATGGGATTCTGGTTGAGTGTGATTTTGCCGAATGGGATCAGGGGGTAGTCCTTTTGAGACACAGTTCTGGTTGCATCAAAGATGTTGGTCTTGTATGTCTCGGCTTCGAGGGGGTCGATGACTTGGGCATAGACTGTCCAGGATGGATAGTTGCCTTTCTCGATGGCTTCATAAAGGTCTTTGGTGGTGTAGTCGGGATCTACGCCGCTGATTGTGGTGGCTTCATCTTGGGTCAGGTTCCGGACACCTTGATCGGTCTTGAGGTGGATCTTGACGTATTTGAAGGACCCATCCTACCCATTATATTAGCTTCTTATGATTTTGTGTTTCAATGGACCATACCGGCTTGGTGAATTTGTAGGTATTAATGCTGAAGATATCAGCATATCTGTATGACACTGGAGTGGCTCGGTCGCTGAAAGTCATCAGAACACCATGGTAGCCCTCAGCATTGTGGTTGAAGTAACTTTTGTCTCGTTAGTTCATCTTATTCAGAATTGTCAACAGGTATCATACTCCCAAAACTAAAGTTCATTAGCTACATCAACTACCATATACGGAATGATGGCCACTTACGATGTTTGGATCTTTGAGATTAGTCCGAGGGTTACGCTTTTGAGCATGAACCATGGACGGAAATTTGGCAGGGTCTCTGATGAAGAACACAGGCTTGTCCGTAGGTCAGTCCGAATCTGACAACTGCGCTAGGCTACTCACAATGCTGAAAAACACCCAGTCAAGATTTCCTTCCTCAGTGAAGAGCTTGAATGCAAAACCACGAGAATCACGGACAGAGTCCGCAGAGCCCCTTTCTCCAGCCACAGTCGAGAATCTGGTGAAGAGTTTGGTCTTTTTGCCAACTTGGTTCAAGAAGGCAGCGCTAGTGATATCAGAGATGTCATGGGTGACCTCGAACTCGCCAAAAGCCCCTGTCCCTTTGGCATGAACAAGTCTGAATATAATGTATCAGAACGACTAGAACGCACAAACTTTGACGAGGTGTAGGTGTTACCTTTCTGGAATGCGCTCGTGAGTGATATGGGAAATGATATCGATCAGGTTGATGTCCTCGATAAGGAGGTTCCCGCGGAGCTGACGACCAATTCTCAAAGAAGCTTGAGGGTTTGGAATAGGGCAGCCTGAGATCATGTGAGAAGAAGCGTGCGTATGAAGTTATGCGTTCTTACCATTGGGCAGTGTATAGTAGTCATCACCTTTGGGTGGTCTTGCATCTGGAGGGAGAGGCACGGTGGGTGGAGGAGGTAGGTAGTATGTGTCTTGTTGGATATTCATTTAGCAAGTATCCAAGTAACAGCTTGAGTCAATAATGGCAACAATACCTTTCCGCTCCTCGCCGTTCATTTTCTCACCATTCGTGTTCTCGCCGTTCATAGCTGAGGTTTACTTTGAATTCAATGAATTGGTTGTGCCGGTGAGAGTAGTCGCAATTTGGAGATGAGAATATGATAGAGAAAGATATTTAATTCTTGGCAGTCCCTTTATACAACCTTTTGAGGCGAGTTTGGGACTTTCTCACAGTTGCGCAGCTAGGCCTCCATAACCAGAGACTGTCGTATCCGCGTCAGCTTGACAGAAATAAGGCAAATGAGAGGCCAGGATCCGAGTGTGGATGTAGCTTCATCTCAGCTCAGCATCGCAGCATCCAGTCTCAAACAGGCATTTGCAACGACTTTGGCGGCCGAGCACTTCAAAAAATCAGACCTTTACCACTAGCTAGTGGCACAACAGAAGGATGTTGATAAATTCAGTACAGTCCAGGCTTAAGCGTCACAAATGACGACCAAGGTAACAGATATTAGATCTAATTCTAGTACTTCCCGGGGGCATCGGGCCTTTGACACCATCATCGTGTTCAGATGATCGAAGCTTGACGTTCTTAGACTCAGCACTAGCTATTGGCCAAATAGACAAGGTCACAAGATGCCATTCACTGAGCACAATACAGGAAGGTATGTTCAGCTCAAAGACAGGGAGTTCAAATTCTGGCCAAATAGAGAAATGATCATCGTAAGCGCCTCAACAGACCTTTGCAAGTGAGGTTGCGATATGTTGTCTCACAACAGCGAGCTTAGAGCAAATTGTTGAAGACATATATCTTGAAACGTTCTTCGATGGAAGCAGGAAAAAAACCGAATCAGTAATTAGCGCTCATACTGCCCAGAGATCTTGAGCGTCCGATGCAATCACATACTTTGAAGTGCCTTGAGGTCTTCGTGCAGCCTTGTCGGTAAGCTTGCTTGAGCTGTTGTGCGACCCTGCCAGGAACCGAAGGAATAGCGTACAGGAAGGATGCGGGAAATGGTGTCGGAATGTGAGGCTGACAGAGGTAATATATAGTCTGATTCTGGAGTCGGCCCAATACGAGAGGGTAAGCTGACTACGAGATCGGCAATCTGGGTCAGCGAATGAAACTTCTTGGACAAGCAACACACCTCGGAGAGCGACAAGCAGCTTCGGATCCTGAAACTCAAAATCGTAAAGAGCCCTATTTGCAGCTCTCTGAGCCGTCTCTAGGAGCCTGGCAGGTGTCGCAAAGGAGCTTCTGATTTGTCACATGACCTGCTCGAAGACACTCCCGAGGTCCCGCTTCAGCTCTCTTCTCCTCCGCCAATTTCTGCTTTCGGCGTCCAGTACGTTGATTTCCTAGGACCCAAAATCATCCGATCAGATAGGTACAGCCCAGTCGCGCAACCCCAGCTTCCTTCCTATTTCCTTCGAGCATTCACTCTCCTTTCCAAAAACCTGATCTCACCTGACCTCACCTGACCGATTTCTTCATATTTTCATAATATTTCGCAGGTAACCTATTGCGAGATTTAACGCCCCTTATCCATTCAAATTCCTGATTATGCTTTTCTTTTTGGGCTTCGGTATAGGTGCCAAGATAGCAGACCGAGGTCGAAGTATTCAAAATCGTAGTCGTAGTGCAAGAAATTCTTCCCTGCTGAGGGAGCACATGAGCGTAGAGATCTAGTTTAATCTGCAATTTAGCGCTGTAGGGCTCAGAAGTGACTGCCATTGCCAGTAAGATTGCGAAGAATGCAAAAGCCCCTAACGTGATATGTATACAAGGATGAGGATGGTGCGGCTGTGCATTTTGGGAGAGTGAAAATGTATGTTAGTAAATGATATTAGAGGCAAGGGTAGGAGATATTCGAGGAGACAATTTTTGATATAAGTGCCAGTTGCGGGCGCTAATCCCACAGTAGATTCTGGAGAAAAGTTAAGGCTGGAATAATTGAGTGAAGTATTCCCGCGCCAAAGAATAGAAAGTGTTCACTTAAACAAAAAGGGCGGCATGTCTTTAGCGCTAGACTCGAGCCGTAACTAACGAGATGTCACAAGAAACAAAATGCCAAACGTCAAATGCGCATGAAATAAATTTACATACGGTACAAGGTATCATACATGTTCAAGCGGAGACGTCTGACCCAAAATGCTCTTCTTCGAGTTAAATAGCAACTTGCTACCGCAGAAGAGGTTGAGAGCAATCCACTCATCCATTAAGGGTCGTAAAATCCATCCAACGTGGGTATAGTCAAACACGGGTGAGTATCTTGGTGCTTCAAAGTCCAATATACGCATGCGACCGCGGAAGTCAGTCGATCATGACACAGTTCCCATTGCCAATTTCGCTTTATCTTCCTTCGTGAGCCATTCGCCCTTGGCAGGTTTCGGCTTATCGGACTCGGGTTTTACTTTCTTCTCTTCTTCCTCCATAGCCAGCATCCTCTTCGCCTCATCATCCGCGAGCAGCTTTTTGATAGCTATTCTCTCCTCTTGACTGATCTCCTCTCGAATCTGCATAGACTTTAAAACTCCAGATCTCCAATCCCGTTCCATGCCCGGGAAGTCCTGGAAAGACATGGCGTACTCTTCATCGCTGACCACTTTGACAATTCTGATATTGCTTTTCCCTCTTCTGAGTAAGAGCAGATCATCATAGACCAAGAACAATCTCGTCTCCTCAGGTTTCCATTGGACGATCTTGGACCAAGAGACGAAGCCGTCATTCATGGCTTCCTTCTTGCCATGAGGGGGGCCCCCAATGTAGGCTCCGCCTGTCGCAGCGACGCGGTGTCCATCGGAATTTGAGACTGCGAGGCCGGCAGCGTAGAGAATCTTGCCCATTGATTTCTGCATGATCAGAGAGCGCGGCAGAGTGATGTTGGATTTCGGCTTGTTGTTCAGGGTCGTGACGCCAGCTTTGGCTTGTCCATCGGGCTTACTGGTGGGAAGAGTTGCAGAAGGTCCTTTCAGAAATAGTAGCCGATGTTGTGTCTCAGCTTGTTGGGCTTCATGCTCGCCATGTACGAGATGGACTACTTCTCGAGCCAGCTTGTGCTGGGCCTCCCTTGCGCCAGGATTATCCTTGTGCATACCGACATAATGCTCAACGTCCTTCATTGGCATGAAGGTGAACATTTTGAGGAACTTGCCAACATCGTCGTCTGATGTTTTCAGGAAGTAGCCGTAGAGGTCGAATGCACTCGTCTCCTCAATGTCGAGCCAGATAGCATTTCCGGCGCTTTTCCCGAATTTTGCGCCGGAAGATGTTGTAAGCAGAGGAGCGGTGATTCCCAGGGGCTCACCCATAGTTGACACTGCGTCTCGTACGTCGGGATTTGGGTGATTGGCGGAGATGTATTTGATCGCATCAATACCAGCTGTAATATTTCCGTATTGATCAGAGCCACCAATTTGCATATCAATTCCTTTGGTGTGGTACATATACCACCAGTCCCAAGCTTGCATGAGTGGGTAAGTAAACTCGGCGAACGACATTCCATCTCCTTTGCTCATCTTATTCTTAACAGTATCCCTGGCCAACATGGACCCAAGTCGCATGCCAGGGCCCAGTATCTGCAGCACTTCGAGCATTGGAAGTTTGTTCCACCACGCATTATTATTTACCAGTTCTCGATGCCACGCCCAATCTGAGCTGTATCCATATTTCTTTCCGTATGCTTCGACATTGAGCCACAGCTTCTTCAGCTGGTAATGCATCTTGGTCATATTCGCCGTCCGGACGGATGAAGCGGTCTTCTCTCTACTCTTCAAACGATCGGTCGGATCTCCTATTTTCGCCGTTGCTCCTCCAAGAAGAGATACCGCATGGTAACCATGGCAGTACATCCAGAATAAAGACATTAGGGGCACGAGGTTGCCAACATGTAACGAGGGTGCAGAGGGATCGATTCCGACGTAGGCTCCTATTCGACGGTCCGTCATCCTTTGCTCGACTTTGTCGCGGTCCCTAAGATAAAGCGTTAGTATAACGTTTTCATATGAGAAAGTATATAATTCTTACCCAGTAAGCTGATAGACCAGCCCTCTCTCTTCAAGAATTGTGAGCATGCTTTTTTGGCTGCCATTCCGGATTTTGCCGGCATTCTCTTGCCACGCAGCTTCAGCATCTGCGATCTTGGCCAGGTACTTCATACCAATCCATCGTCTAGTAACTCTGCCAGGAGCTCTCGAGGCTCGAAATGTGCATCTTGCACAAATGTAGAGGTCTGGTCGAATGGATGTTCGCAGTAAGGAGGGTGAGGCCATTGCGCCAATTGTGCGGAAAATACTATGGTGTCATGAAGAACTAAAACAGAAAAAAGGAGAAACTAGTGTACAATTCTGCCGACGTGAAAAGTTGGAATGAGTGAAGCTGTTGATGCTCCTTCGATTCATCAGAAAAGTCGAAGCCGCGCAACAAAATAAATCCGTATCCGCGCCGCTAGACAGGGTCGGCATTGCTTGGCAGTGATTGGATTCCATGACGCACGAGAGGGGCGCACGTGAGTGACCCCTATTGACTTGTAACGAGCCAACACTTCAATCACCTGCATGTTCCACCGCCTATTCCTGTGCTCGAGCTGTGATCAGAGGACCTCCAGGATTTTCTACTTTCGTTGTATGTCCTTTCCTCTTCTCACTTTCTAGACTTCCTCCTTCCTGAACTTTATTGCTTTCAGCGTGTCTTTTCCCCGCATTAGATTCTCGAAAATGACAGAGACATTCATCAGTCCGGCCGATGGCAACGAGGTTTTTCAAGCCCAATACATTCCCAAACAAAAGGGCCATCCGGCTTCGGACCATCCCAGTATGAAGGCTTACATATGTACCTACCCGGCATTGGGCCAGGTCACTCAAATCGACAAGAGCACGACTGTCTTTACTGCATTGCTCGAGGTTGATGAGAGTCGAGCCTCGGATCCATGGCAGATGTCATTATGGCACTCCGAGGGAAATGGAAAGGAATGGATGGAAGTTCCGATGGACCCTTTGAGGAGTGTATCGGCCAATCCCACTGCTCTGCAAGCTTCAAAGAGTAAAGACCAACTAGCACGTCTCTATTTCACTACCCCTCTGGCGATTCATCTCCCTACGAACTTCACGATCAAGTTCAGAGGAGGCTCTGACCAATCCTGGAAATGGGTGAAAGATCACCAGGGGACTCAGGACGGAATTGTCATGCTCAAGACAGTTACCAGTCAGGATGCCCTGTCAAGTGACTTGGCGAACTATGTTCAGGGTCTCAATCCCGTTTTGAAGTCGAAGAATTATCGCAGCCAATCTCCTGGAACGACCCTTTGGTCTGTAGAGACATTGGTGAAAGCGGCCGATGAAGAAAAGTCGAACTTCGAGAACGTCAAATTTGGACTGCCTTGGGGAGAAGGGAATTTCTCCAGATGGTTCTCCCTTGTCCGAATCTGGGCACCTTGGCTGGCTCCTCGGCAGGGCAAGACTCGATTTGAGTTGGACAAAGAAGCCGTCATGTGCTCTTTTCTCAGTCTGGAAGGCAAGCACTTGGTGCTACTCGCCATCAGCGGAGTGAACGATGTCATGACTATGTTCACGAGTGACAGTGATGGCAATGTTGTCCTGCGGGTGTGTATCCCACTCTGATGAGAAATTCGGTTCAAAATTCTGACTGAACTAGGTCCGGAACGACAGCTCGGAAAGCCAAGCTGCACATGTTTTGGTTGGCCTCGGTGATGACTTTGAGTCTGCTAATGCTGCAGTAATGTATCATGCTCGAGGCATTGTAGCGGCTGGGGAGACCGCAAGTGGAGAGCAGCAAAAGGAAATCGCGGCTCTGAAAGAAGGCGATGAGTCCACAAAGCTTTGGGCTGAGAATTGGTATGATGGTTTGACCTACTGTGAGTGATCCAGTTCAGCGAAATGCTGCTGCAGCTGATCTTTTTAGGCACCTGGAATGCTCTTGGGCAACGCCTTACTGAGGAGAAAATTCTCAAAGCCGTTACGACCCTGGCGGAAAACAACATTAATGTCACAAATTTTATCATCGATGACAATTGGCAGTCAATCGACTACAGAGGACACGGCCAATTCCAACATGGCTGGGTTGAGTTTGAGGCCGAGAGGGAAGCCTTCCCGAATGGACTGAAGCACATGGTTTCTCTCATCCGGCAGAAGCAACCCAGTATTCAGCATGTGGCTGTTTGGCATGCTATCCTGGGTTACTGGGGCGGTTTATCCTCAGATGGAAAGCTCGCCAAGACTTACAAGACCGTTGAGGTCGTCAGAGAAGATGCTGAGAGGAGAAACTTACCTCTTGGTGGAAAGATGACCGTTGTGGCTAAAGAGGATGTAGGCAGATTCTACGACGATTTCTACAGGTTCTTATCATCTTGTGGGGTTGATGCTGTGAAGACTGAGTATGTTCCACATCAATTCCAGACCCGGAATTAGCTAACAAGCTCAGCGCTCAATTTATGCTCGATACGTTCGTCTCTGCGAAGGCTCGACGGGACATCATCTCCACGTACCAAGACGCCTGGACTGTTTCTACTCTTCGATACTTCAGCGTTAAAGCCATCTCCTGCATGTCACAGACTCCACAGATTCTCTTCCACTCGCAAATGCCCCAAAACAGACCCCCTATTCTTGTCCGCAACTCTGATGATTTCTTCCCCGAGATTCCGACAAGTCACCCATGGCATATCTTTGTCAACGCACACAATGCCTTGTTCACCCAACACCTGAACTTGATCCCTGATTGGGATATGTTCCAGACAGTCCACGACTACTCTGGGTTCCATGCCGCAGCTCGATGCGTCAGCGGTGGACCAATTTACATCACCGACGTTCCTGGATCTCACGATCTCAATCTCATTGATCAGATGACTGGCCCTACACCTCGTGGAAAGACTGTGATTTTCAGACCCAGCGTGGTCGGGAAGAGCTTAGATCAGTATAACGGCTATGATGACGATAATCTACTACTGGTTGGCACATATCATGGTAAGTAACAACTTAACAATCACTGGAGCTTCATCTAACAATTTGCAGGGGGCGCGGTAACGGGAACCGGCATGATCGGTGTCTTCAATGTCTCTCAACGCCCGCTAAGCGAGCTCATCCCGCTCTCCAAATTTCCAGGTGTCATAGAAGCTCAGTACTACGTTGTTCGTGCGCACTCCAGTGGTCTCGTCTCCAAGCCGATGCAAGTCATTGACCCTGACGCTCTCCTCTACATCTCACTCGGTATTCGAGGTTATGACATCCTCTCTGCATATCCATTGAGAGGGTTTGTCAGCGAGAAGAAGCAACAAACGACTTGGATTGCCAATCTAGGTTTACTGGGAAAGATGGCGGGAGCTGCGGCAGTCGTGGACAATCGAATGAGTATGGGAGAGAATGGAAGGATCGTGATCGATACGAATATTAAAGCTCTTGGTGTTTTGGGCAAGTCACAATTTTCACTGATTGGGAATTAATGCTGATTTGTTTGCAGGTCTGTACGTCAGTTCTCTACCCCAGATGAAGTTCGAGCAAACCATGATGATCACGATCCTCGGAAAGGTCCTCCCAGTCAGCACAATCAGCGTAAGCAAAGTCAATGACCACGTCCTCGAAATCAACGTTGAAAAGGCGTGGAAAGAGTTAGAGTTGAGCAGTGGATGGAGCAACGAGGTTGAGGTGAAGATTTACATCAACCCCGCTTAAGCGAGCCGAACGAGACAAGCAAAGCAGGAGAATAACATGCGAACATGCTTCTGGGAAAGAGAGATGAGAGATGATTATAGAAGCGTGACATTACACTAGATGCCGACTCTCTAAAATAGACCAAAATCCCTTTGCTGCTTTGCTTTTTGACCTGTTTCGCCCTCCTTCCCAATCCAGTGATTCACAGACAACCGATGGTACCTTCCACAAACAGCCATGCAGAACCCAAACCGTCAGCATTTTTCCAATCTTCTTTTATACTAGATTTGGCTATTCGCAGAATTATCCACACCGACAAGCACCGATCTCGGACCCCATAAGCGCTTGGCCCCATTCATCAATCATATCTGCATCTCGTAGCCCGTCACACCGCAAATGCATCGTCTGCAAACCGCCTCAGCGATCGCGCACAGGGTAAAAAAAACAGACCATGAATCGCGGGCAGTTCTATGAAAGACTCAACCAAGTCTTCGGGCCACCGGATATCTTTGGCAGTTTGAGAAGGAAACATAGCGAACAGAATGGAATTGAGGATGAAGAGGAAAACGAGGTTAGGGATGGGAAGAGGAAGAGGAAGGGCCTAGAGAAATGGATACAGCGCCCAAAACAGGGACACAGGCATGAGTATACATTTATCTTTTTGCATGGGACGAGTATGACAGGGGAAAAGTTCGCGGAGAGTATACTCAGTTGTCCGATCCCGTGGGATGTGAAGGAACACAACAATAGGAGTGTATTTGATACGGCGGATTCAGATTGGGGCTGGGACTTGGATTGGAACGGTAGTGAGAAAGAAGTTGGTGAAGGCGGTGAAGTAGTAAGTAAGGAAAGTAGGAATGGTGGCAAGGGAGAGAACGGTGAAGAGCGGTTGGTAGTTGACAGTGTTGAGGAAATCTCAGGGATGAGAGAGGGTGAGAAGACCTCAGGAGTTTCTCAGGATGCTCTCAACTCCTTCGATCAAAATGCCATAGAGTCAGAGATACCTCAGGTGCCTCCGACACCACCACCTCAACCCGCCACTCTGCCACCACTAAGTCCACCTATCCCTCCACCGCCTCGGCCGCCTCGGGAGCCTCCGATGCCTCAACCTCGACCCGTCAGTCGTAAGGGTACTCCTCCTATACCACAGTCACCATGGTATGCTCTTGGTCAAAACGGGCTCCCATCTCTAGCCCAAAAGCCATCCGTACCAATCCACCCGCATCCAACATCTCAACCTCAACAGGCCACCCTCGCACCACCAAGTCCAGCTCAAGATCATTATCAGATCCCATCCCAAGCCCCAGAATATTCAGGGCCAACACGCACACTACCCGAAATTTTCCCAAATGCCACGTTCATCTTCCCGACGGGCACGCCCAAACCAGTCACGGTCTTTGGAGGCACCATTAAAAATGCTTGGTTCGACATCCATGACTTTTCAGACCGCAAGGTAGGAGCAAAAGACGCGAAGACGCTAGCTGAGATACAAGAATCACTGCTTTTGCTTGCGGATCTCGTGGACCAGTCAGCTGAAGAACTGGCCATCAGCCTTGTAAACTGCAGGGGGCCGTTTATTCCGTACGACAACAGAATAGGATATCCTCAAGGCAACCAAAAGACCCAACGCAACCGAGAGGTCCTGGAGGAGAGAAAGATCGCGGCCAAGAAGAGGGTATTCATCTTCGGGCTATCACAGGGCGCAGCGCTGGCTGTTCTCGTTTTGCTTACTGGCGTTTTGGGCCACGAAATAGGCGCAGTGGTAGGTCTGAGTGGCTGGCTACCTTATGTCGACGACATCAATGTTGGCGTAAGATTTAACAATGGAGGAGATAAGAAGATAAATTGTAAGACAAGAGCCGCTGTCAGGGAGTATCTGCGATCTATGCTCCGGCTAGAGAGAGGGGAAGCGGGCGGTAGCAAGGCTTGGGAGACTCCTATTATACTCTGTCATGGAGATCAGGATGATAAGGTGCTGCCGGAATGGGGAGCAAGAATGAGAGATGTGCTGAGAGACTTGGTGTTGGATGTGGAGCATGCTGTTTATAAGGGGTTGGGGCATTGGTTTAGCGGAGAGGAGTTGAGAGGTGTTGTGTTGAGTATAAACATGCTTTTGAAAGAAATAGAGCAGGAGGCAGAACAGTCTTAATCTCAAGGGAGGACAAGAGGATATTTTCCTAGCGAGAATTAGCCGTAAACATAAAATCGTACAGAATTACTGAAAGACCTTTGAGTAAGTAATCATTCAACTTGCTAGGTGCGGAGTCTAAAGTGACGAAACCTTGGGACTGGATACTGCCAAAAGCCAGATACCTTAGAAGGCTGGGAAATCTTTTAACTTGAACACTTCCCAGAATCTGAGTACTTCTCACCAACTCAACGCCTCTCAGCTTCATGATAATTTTGCTCCATTTGTTTCTATAGCACAGAGAAGGCTCTAGATTTATTACACATACACCGGTCTGTACAATCAGCCATTCCCACTGTCCGAAAAAATAGCCATCTAGCGCCGCAAGAATAAGAAGACCTCTCATCCACCCCACACATCTTCTCGCCACCAAAAGAAAGCACCGCAAAAGCCACCACAATATGAACATATTTTACAAGCTCTCAATAGCCTTTATCAACACGCTCAATCCCCGCTCCTCAACACCATCCTCTCTCTCGCCCATAGCCTCCTTAAGAATCCAGCTAATATCACTCTGCATCCCAAGCGGGATATAGCACGCGCTCCTCGCCTTCTCCAGACTCTCTTTTAGACGAGAAGTATGCTCCCACTCCTTCGCCGCCACCTCAGCACGATCAATGACCTTGTTAGGAATACCGCACATAGCCGCACAATGCATCCCGAAACTCCCTTCCGCGACACCGGGCTCGAGTTTATAGAGGAACGTAACTTGGCGATTATCGTCGTCGACGTGAATTTGCATGCGCTTTGGCGCGATCTCAGGGTGTCCTGCGAATTCAGTGGCGAGGGAGTGGTAGTGGGTAGCGAAGAATCCGACACAGCCGATGTGTGTTGCGACGTGGTGGAGAACGGATTGCGCGACTGCGACGCCATCGTAGGAGCTGGTGCCACGGCCTAGTTCGTCGAGGATCACAAGGGAGCGTGGTGTGGCTTCGGAGAGGATCTTCTTGGTCTCGGAGAGCTCGACGAAGAAGGTTGATTGGGCGGCGAAGATGTTGTCGTTGGCGCCTAGACGGGACATGATACGGTCGACTGGGGTGAGAGTTGCTGAGACGCAAGGAACATAGCAGCCGATTTGGGCCATGATGACTGCGACGCAGGTCTGGGAATGATTAGCGATAGTTTTAGAAATCTAAAGTGGGAGCTTACCATTCGCAAGATTGTTGATTTCCCAGCGGCATTGGCACCAGTCAATAAGTTGATGTTCTCTACATCTCCACCAAGTTTGACATCGTTGGGAATGAAATCAGTGACATTCGGGAGCATGCAGGGGTGTCGAAGCTCCTCAAATTCGACCACACTTCGATCAGAATCGACGAAGGTAGGTCTGCAGCTGGGCTCTCCAAGAGCTGCTGATGCTGCCGCAAGACTGATCAGGCAATCAAGCTGAGCGATGACCTTTACTGCTGCCAACCACAACTTGTAGTCCTGGTCGAAGCGAGCATAGAACCTGCTAGCAACCTGCTTGACAATCTGGCCGTGGGTCTCTTGAGCTTCCTGAAGTTGTCGGATAAGAGTCTTCAGTTCAGGGAAGTACCAGCGCTTGACTCCAGACGCCGAAGACATCATCTGCCAGTCCTTAGGAACTTTGATAGTAGTAGGACACTCAATCTGGTAGACTTCCTTTCCGATATCCTTGAAATTGATCTTCGTAGATCCAAGTTCCTTTCGCTTGCGGCTAAGCAAAGCCTGGAGTTCGCCCTCAAGTTCCTCAATCTTATCTTGGCTCTCATCAAAGTTCTCCTCAACGCCTCGCTCAGGAATGAGAAGCTTGTGCTCTCTAGCTTTCGCCTGGTCGAAGGCAGTCTTCCAGAATTTCAATGGCTCCTTGAGATCAGGCATTGTAGCAATGAGGCGATCCACGATCCCATTTCCACCGCCAAATGCCGATAACAGGCTCATCGTGTACTCGATTTGCTCGAAGCCATCAAGAACTCTGACAAAGTCATCAGGTTTGCAAGATCCGGCATGGATACGTGAGATGAATCTTTCCAGGTCTGGCATCTTTGCCATCGACGCCGTAAATTGGTCACTCAAGCTGCGATCCTTATTCAACATGTCAACGGCATCAAGACGCTCATTGATTCTTCTTGCATCCGCCAACGGGTGGCAGACCCATTGTTTGAACATACGCTTGCCAAAAGGCGTAACACAGCGGTTCAGTAGAGTAAACAAAGTTCCTTCCGAGCTTCCATCAAAAGTGTTGGCAAAGATTTCGAGATTGATGAGGGTCTGGCCGTCCAACACCAAAGTAGTGCCTTTCTGGACCGGACTGTATGTAGTGAAACTGCCTTGTGTCAAGAGGTCTCGCTCGAGCTTCAGGGCTCTGAGATACTGAACGAGTGCTCCGACAGCAGACATCAGAACATCATTCTCTCTGCATTTCTGCAGCGCTTCTGGCCAAACATCATCGCCTCCAGCTTCTTCAGAAACAAAGTAGCCACTGCAGTCAAGCTCCCGTCGAGTGGTGTCGGGATTCCAGAACTCGCTTCCTGGCTTCAGGTGGTTCCAGATCGTCGTGGGGCTGATGTTGTTCTTCAGGATCCGCATGGCCTTTGTGGTAAGTCCAGATTTCTCCACCAAAAGCTCTTGGGGTCGAATTTGAGCAATGAGGGTCTCAAACTTCGTGAGGTCCACGTCGTCGACAAAGTCAGAGAGAAAGAATTGACCAGTCGCGGTATCGACAAATGCAACTCCGAATGCCGGCAGCTCATCGACGAGATCTTCTTTGATAGCAACACAAAACGTTGCCATATCATCCTGAAGCATGCTGCCTTCAACCAATGTTCCCAGGGTAAGAACGCATGCCAGTTCACGCTTGATGATCTTATCCTGCTTCGAAGGCTTCTTCACTGGACCGCCTCCCTTCTTCAACTCTGTTTCGCGCATTTCCTTTCCGAGAGCAGACTCAACTTGATCAACACGGGCAATCTTGTAGCCCTTCGCAACAAACTGATTTGCCCAGTGATCAAGAGACATCTCGGGAACCCCGACCATGCGCATGTTGACTCGGTCCGTAAGCTTGAGATCAAACAGCTGGTGACCAATGGTTGCATCGTTTTCATATAGCTCGAAAAACTTCCCCTTCTTGAAGAACACTATAGTGTCAAAGAATTTCTGCTTAATCTCCCAATACTGTTTCTCGAAGGGTGAGAAATTGGCAAAGGCTTGTGGAGGTATATACACCGTTCTGGGATCATAGTCGGGATGACCAATCGGGTTGCGGTCCAAATCTTGCAGGTTGGCTAACCAAGGATATCGTTTCTCCGGCTCGCTCTTGGAAGCCTTTTCCTTGCCATTCTTGGACAAGCCAGAAGGTTTGGGGGTCTTCTCAACATTGGCCGATCTCGGCTTCAGAGGCTCGGTATTTTCAGGATCGTATTTCCATTGCTGAGCTGTGGAGACCGCCGGTATCTCCATATCCTCGTCTTCGTCATCCTCACGAGTCGGGGCTGGAGGAGAAATATTGGATCGCTTCCGCGAGGTTGCGGTGGATGTAGGGCGCTTTCTCTTCTTTGAGGGCTTGGCTGGTGCGTCCGAATCGTCATCAACTATGAAGTCGTCCATGTCGTCTGCCGATATTTATTAGCTCGAGAATATTTCTGACGAGATTCAAATTTTGATGCATACCATCCTCATCTTCTGCGGCCCCATCCAGACCTCCAATAAAGGCATCTTCGTCGTCGTCATCGTCAACCACAGCTGCAGGCTTCCGTGCCCTTCGGTTCTTGGTGCTGGGAGCGATGGCGTCTTCATCGTCCTCATCATCGGATTCAGCATAGTTGACAGGTTTCTTTGCCTACGGAATAGTTAGAATGGAACTTAAGTTGAGTAGTTCTTCAATCACTTACCTTTCTTGAAGGACTGCTTCCAAAAGCTAGAGCACTGTTGACAACCTGCTGGACTCTTTTAGCAGGTGTCGACGGCGACGGCAGACCATTCTCTACCTCTTCTAAAACTCCATTTTCGTTCTCTTGTGAGCTCGACGGACCTGCAGCATCACTGCTAGGAACAGGTGTCATATTTTTGGTTGCTGGCTTTCGGAAGGCCGGTTTCTTGATAGAGTCATTTGATTTTGCCATGGCATTGACATTTGTAGACGTGTCGCTGTCTTTCAATATCCCGTTGGACGAGATTGGAGTGCCACCGGTAGGCGTCTTTGTGAAGAAACTGGCGATGGATCGTTGCCCAGGTTGTGATCCAGCACTGGAGTTTTGCTTTTTCAGTGAAGGCGGGGGTTTGGCGGGAGTCGCCTTCGTAGGGGCGCTGGCTTTGCCCATCTTGAAAGCCAAGGTGACTGTATCGATAGACAAAAGGGAAGTCGGTGGGACGAGAAATAGTGAATTGGAGTTGAGGATTTTCAAAGAACGGATATTTTGGGGAGGACAGGACTCGAGGCCGGGGAGACGCGCTGAATCCCATTAGCGCGTGTGAATCGCGTTGATAGTGGAGGATGCACTAGCGGCCGCTCTTAATTTCTGACGGGTCTGTTCAGGGGCAGGGGCCAAAAAAGGTGGCCGGTTTTGGCACGTCCCCAACACCGACACCCTTACTTAAACAACAACAAAACTTCCACGAGACCTTATGAAATCTGCTAAAACTCGATTTTAGAGCTCCAAAGAAGTCAAACTATCTACTAACCGAATTTTAGAAATTTGAATGAGATTTTTGGTTATTCTTTGGGCCCGAAAGTAGGATGTGGGTAATCGCCAAAATGGGCTACTTACTGGGGCCCCTAATATGGCGAGGTCAACCGCAACTCATTTTCACTCTCGTTGATAGTTCAAATCCGGATGTCTTCTTGAGCTTCATATTTATCCATTCCTGGCCTTATATGCTTGCTCATCGTCCTTCTTGATATTAATTGGCACGGACTCTTTCTTGTAATTGCTGTTTCCCAGCAAGCTTTGCGCCTTTACTTTGCTTCTTTTCTATGATCATTCACGCTGGTATTAGGGGGGTACCAAGGACCAAATACCCATGCATACGCAGAAGCCAAGTCCAACCTCAAATGAAGAGATGGGACGAATACTTCCGAGGCGTTTAACAATCTGCAAATATTGAAATACGTTGGATGAGAGATGAGGGTCTGCTTACTCTAGGGGTTTACTCAAATAAAATATCCTTCCTTATCTCTGTAATCTTATGCGTCTCAATGGGAGGCAGGCTGAAGGATCGGCCCCCAAAATGAGAGATACTTCGCCCGCCAACCTATGCATAAGAACTACATATCCCATTTCATCTCAACGAATTGTGTTCTCATCACTTAGCATAATTTCTGTTTAAGTATAACTCTGGAAAGCGCTAACATTCCCTTATTCATCTTTCAGTCAAAGGTGGTTGTTCCCTGGTCAAGACTTCCTACCTCCACCTTGCTTTCGATGGGCTCGCCTAGCAAATCTTATTGATCCTACTTCTATACACCTCCTTGGGACACGGCTACACCGCTTTCACGCCCACTTGTACCGTTCCCGACGAACCAGTCAACTTTGTCGAAGAACCAGAAGGGTGCAGGACCCTCGATATCCTCTGGCCTCTCTTTTCACCATACTCGCCTTCGCATGGACAATTCCGGACCTCAATGTGCCTTAGCAGAGAGACGATCAGGATTCGGGACTGATGGGGAACATCAAGTGGATGTTCAAGAGCCTTTGGACCAAGACGAGGTGGATGTTGCTCACGATGGTAGCACCTGAATTTCTGATCTCACCCGCATCTGGAATTTGGCACATGCAAGAGTGGAAGAAGTTGCTTGAGTTCGTCGAGAAGGATGGTGTCCCGTGGTCATTGACACTCTCTCTCTTGGCAGATATGTGCGGATTTGTTTCGCGAGGAAAAGAGACTCGAACAAAAAGACAGTACCAAATCCGGCCATGAAGAACAAAACAGTCGATGCGATTCAAGAACTCTTTCGACAAATGTCGCGTCTGCTGAGATCGCCCCTATCTCTCATATTTCTCCTAGTGCCATCAACAATGGGTAACACGCAGAAATACTTTCTTGGACGGTCCCTATCATTTGACAACGGGAGAGCTGGTAATGATAAGAGAAAAAGGCTTCATTCAAAGCTTACCGTCAATTACGTGGAAGAGGTAAAGGCCGGATCCGGAGGCGATTCATTTACCAGAGCCTTTGCAATCATCCAAATATTCTGAAGCCCCTTTCAAGCCATCTACCGAGCATCCGAAGGTCTCGCCATCAGCCAACTCGAGTTGAGTGTGATAGCGTTCTCTGCATGTGCCATCTTGATCTACGTACTGGAATGGAGCAGACCAAAGGACATCACCCTCACTTTCACAATCGTTCAATACGACGGGCCGATTCCACGACCAGTGTGGAACACCCTGGCCTACTACTACGACGAGGATGACAGGAAATGTCTGTTAGGCGAGGCTATCCCAATCCCGAGCATCCTTCAAACGAAGCGACCGGACTATGGAGGTTCGATTTCTAATGACACATGCTGGTTGGACCCTATCGGCAAATCTACGCCTTCTTCTTGGGGAATTCACATTGGACTAATGGTCGGGAGTGTCTTCTTTGGTTGTCTCCACATGGCCGCTTGGAACTTTGCCTTCCCCACTCCAGTTGAGCAGCTCTTATGGAGACTCGTTTCCCTGTTATATACGGTACCACCAGCACTTGAATATCTACCATACTTTACTCTGAGATCGAAGTGGTTACGTGGCGACCAGGAACTAAAAATCACAAGATAGGCTGCAGATTTGGGATCGCTATTCTTGACTGTGGTCACTGGCTTGGTTTCTGTTATTCTCTTCCTCTCATGCGTTTTGTATATCCTGGCACGGCTGTTCATTCTGGTCGACACTTTTCGAAGTTTGTGCTACTTCCCCGCAGCAGCATATTTGTCGACTCTGTGAGCGAATGTTCCTCAAGTTACGTAGCTAGTATACTCGTTGTATTCTGTGGCATGATGTTATGATTTAAATGGCTTATGTTCTTCACCAATACATAACTGCAGAATACCCAAAAACGACTAGTCGACAAGCAGCAGACATTCTCGAAGGACTTCCGGTGCTTCCACTTGCCCGCGTTCGCTTAACACCTCCTTTCCACAACTGAATTGCCTTCTGATGTTGACCCACCAGCAACCCGTTTCCTCAACTGATAACCTCCATAACTGTGGTTGTTATAATTAACGCTACTAAAGAACGGGATAGGTTCTTTTTCCTCAAGTACTTTAGAACTATAATTGACGTATACATATCCAGCTGAAAATGAGAACTGGAGAGGTTGAATACTAGAGAGGCAAGTCGAGGCCTACAAGGGCAGAATTTGACACCCTGGACTAATTTTGGCTTTGAAGATATTTTCAGATCTGCATTTCAATGCCACTTTGGAAGTTCAGAGCCAGTGGAGCAGGTAGAAGTATGAAAGTCGCCCTCTGATTTGATAGCGGCACTCTCGTGATGCTTATATCCACAACCCGGCTAACCCAAAAGAGCCGAATATCGAAGTCGGCAACAAATTATTTCGAGCCTCGATTCCAATCTCAGTATCCAACCTACCAATGACCATTAGTCGCCAACACTCCCTTTCTACGATTGACGATCGCTTTTCTTAGTTGAGATACCACTCTTGCGACCACAAGCGTCTCCACGGCAAACCATTGGTCTCCAGCGTCAAGCAACAAGCTCACGCGATCCACCTCCCCATTTGGTCAACCACAACCTCTGAGCCCGCGCGGGCCCTTCTTCCAACCTCAATTCTCCTACAATCACACGATTTATCATGTCTCTCGTCCACCTCGCAAACGTCTGCTCTCACCTCCAAAACGCCTCCAAAGCACGCCTAGGCCTCACATCCGTCCCCTCCACCAACATGCTCCTCATGCTCTCCCTCGCCATGCAAAAAGCCGGCTTCTTCTCATCCGTCACCCGCGGCGGCGTCGAGCCTCCCCCAATGCACGACCTCTCATCCTACGTCCCAGACCCCGTCACACAGGAAAATATATCGTCGCGGCGGCTCTGGTTGGGTATGAAGTATTGGAATAATGAGCCGGTGTTGAGCAAGATGAGCATGGTGAGCAAGCCGACGAGGCGGATACATATGGATACGGAGGGATTGAGTTTGTTGGTTAGGGGGAGGGATGCGGGGTATGTGAAGGGGTTGAGGAATCCGGGGGAGTGTATTTTTGTGTCTACGGATAAGGGGATTTTAGAGGTGAGGGAGTGTGTGGAGAGGAAAACGGGAGGGTTGGTTATGTGTAGAGTGGTATAAGGCGATGGATGGTACGGGAAGGCTGTATGATATGGGATAGAAAGTAGCATCAGAGGCGTATCAAAACTCGGCTTGACACGAATATGGGCGCGAGAGGGTACGTCAGATGGATGTGTATAAAAAATGAACAAATAATGGTTCAACGGCCATGAATTTCTAAAATTTTGGTGTCATCTACTCAACATCACATCCGTCGCATCCATCTATAGTCGTCTCAGGATATCATCCACAACCTCGGTAGTCTTCGCATTTCCACCCAGATCGGGACTGAGCAGCTTGCCCTCTTCCAAGTTTCCATCAACCGCAGCGTAGATCATCGCAGCCGCCTTCTCCTCGTCCAAGAACTCCAGCATCAATGCCACACTCCGCAGAGTAGCAATTGGGTTTGCAATGTTCTTGCCCATGATATCAGGAGCACTTCCGTGGCATGGCTCACCAATAGCAAAACCCTCACCAACATTAGCACTCGGCACCAAACCCAGCGATCCCACCAACGCGGCAGCTCCATCCGAGAGAATATCTCCATAGAGATTCGGTGCCACGATCACATCGTACGTCTCCGGCTGACGGAACAACTTGTAGACCATCGAGTCTACAATCTGCTCCTCAACACCCACGCTCGAAAACTTAGGGTCCACCAACGCCTCTCTGGAAGTAGCTCTGAACAGCCCATCCGTTTGACTGAGCACATTCGACTTATGTGTAATCGTAACCATCGGGCCCTTATGTATGCTCGGCACTCCTGCCTCCCTAATCTTCTGTCTCCGCAACGCAATCTCTCCCGCCATCGTCGCAATCCTGAAGCTTGCCTTCTCAGAAATGCGTTTGATAGCCTCAGCCACCTTCCCGCTGCCATCAGCAGCGTCGAACGTCCGCTCCTCTTTCACATACAGATCCTCCGTGTTCTCGCGTACAATAACCATATCAATCGGGTTCTTAGCCGTCATGACGCTCTTCACCGGTCTGACATTGGCGTACAAATCTAGGCGTTTGCGCAGTGCGACGATGGGGGAGGAGTAGCCCTTCACGGCCTTGGAAGGCGAGCTGACGGCTCCGAAGAGCGCGCCATCACATTCGTTCTTCAAGATTTCGACAGTCTTGTCTGGGAGTGCGGCGCCGGTTTGCTCGAAGGTCTCGAATCCAGCTTTGAGGTCTACGAATTCGAATTTCAGCTTGAGGGATGCGGGGAGAGCTTCGAGGATGCGGCGGCCGGCGGGAATGACCTCTTTGCCAATGCCATCGCCGGGGATGAGACCTAAGTTGCGTTTAGAAGGGTTCAATTGAGTCAACTGGGGGTAGAGTTACCTATGCGGAGGGTTCTAGCTGCCATTGTGGTGTTGTCTACTGCAACTGCGATGTCGGCTACAAAATTATTTTGGAGCTTTCTCTCCACTTACGCGAGCCATGGTTTCAAAGCGGCAGCAGGCATATCATCAAACAAACACTGCTTTTAGTTTCGAGTCTGAGCTTTGGCAAGGTATAATCACATCAATGTGATACAATCTCATTCGAATTCATCTTTTTACCTCACATTGCGGTCTCAATCATGATATCAATCTGATCTCTAGCCCCGAATTCGATGCGGTCTGGTAGAGCAGTTCAACCTCCAATTCTACGGTGCTTCACAAGCATATCCCCATAAGTTCGGGTTTGGAGTTTCATATTGAATTGAATGATATTGCTGAGTTCAAAGCTTTTGCTCGGCATAACATCCGAATCTAAGATTTGAAAATGAGGTTTATCTATCTGCAACCGTTCTGATATTGGGCGCCGCTTTCCCATTCCAGCGCCAAAAGCTCGGTAGTCGTCCCTGTAACGGTCGTGACCAAAACGAGCCCCTTTTTCTCCTCTCCCCACCACAAATAAAGCCCCTGTAATAGAAAGCCCAAATATATCTTCTTCGAGACGTGGAGCGTACGATCTGCAGACCGGACCCTCGAGTTCGTCGAAAGCTTGAGGACAACATTCTTAACTTCACCGCCCTGCTTCTAGAAATTCTGCACCAAATTCTAAATCCCGCGTTTGTTTACTGCCAGAAACCGCGTCGCGTTGTACACGCTGTCCGTTTCGCCCGTTTGCAGCCCCTTGGAACCTGCATCTCGTCAACCAGTAGCCGCATCGAAGTGCAACGATATCCCTTGGACGCTTGGGAAACTTCAGTTCACGCTTTCTCGAGGTCGCTGGCGCCGAATCGACTACACGGGTAGCACTTTCACTTTTGTTGTCGGCAAGGGCGAGAAAGTATCACCGCCTCTGGAAGGAAGGGGTGACCTCCATCAGCGCCGCTACCCAATTTGGACGAGCTGGGAAATCTGCCAAAATGTCGGGCGGTGTGCGCAACTTGCGCGCTATGTTCGAGAATAAGGATACCGCTTCTACAAGTCCACCAGACCGTGGTCGATCCCCAGGAGACGCTGGTTCAACAGGTAAGTTCGTGCCGCACATTCCTTGAGCTTCAAGGTGCTCAAAACATCTGCTAAGCAATTACAGGTGGTGCTAGTAACGGGACGTCTCCACGACCGCTCTCCAAAGTACGGACAAGTTTTGTGACTGTAGAAAGAAGTGGTCAGCTTGGCAGTCAATTGGGTCTGAGGAGGGATACAAGCGGTGAACCTAGTATGGCAAAGAGACGAACGAGTTTCAGCATCGACGAGGAAGCAAATCCAAAGGCAACTGCAGAAAGAAAGGAATCCATTGCCACTGAGTACGAGGCCAGGAAAAACAGTTCAGTTGTGAGGGAGACTATACCCGAGGCAGCAGTCGAGACACCAACAAGTGAGCCTGAGAAAAAGTTGGGCGGCATGGCTGGAAACGACCGAACAAAAGAGGCCAAGTCTAGCGGTACCAAGGTGGAGGAGAAGAAACCTGCGGTGGGATCCTCGAGCGGGCATACCAATGGGACGAAAAAGACTGCTGCAGCTTCGAAGAGTACGGAGAAACCTGCAGCTAGCAAGCCTGCATCCAAACCCGCTCCCATAAATACTACAAAATCTACCACAGCTGCAAAACTTTCTCCCAAGAAAGTCAAGACACCGCTCCCAAAGACCCCAACTACACCCAAGCACACGAAAGAGGCGGCAATAAAGACACCGGATGCGAAGGCAAAGAAGGAAGCAAGCAAACCTACCGCAGCTCCAAGCCAGGCAGCAAAGCCTGCCAGCAAACCACCTACGAAAGAAGTACATGGTGCGGCTCCAAAGACGAGAATCCCACCCTCACCACCGCAAACTGGATTTGTCAAGCCAAGACCAAAATCTCCAACCCGACCACTCAAGCTTCCAGCTTCCCTTACCGCACATACCGCTTCATCGGGTTCCAAAACTGCTACGGCAGCTCCAGCTGCAGCACCTAGACAATCGTTGAGCCGAGCATCTGGCAACGTTCAGCATACAAGCTCCCTACATGCAAATCATGCTTCTGCATCTCGATCTCCGAGTCGGGCTAGCACGGCACTCAATCGAAAGTCATCAACTCTAAAGAGTGCAACCAGTAGGCCATCACTCGGTCCTCCGCCCTCCCAAACCTTGAAGAAGCAACCTTCAAGACAGAGTCTACCTCAAGTCGCTCCAGCAGATGAATCATTCCTGGCTAGAATGATGCGGCCAACTACTTCTTCGGCATCTAAGACCGCTGATAAGGCACCTACTACGCCACCGAAGAGATCACAGTCTGTGAAGAGACCTGTGACCAGAGATGGACCGCCAAAGCATGTTACGCCTCATGCAAGTCCTGCTGTGGCGAAGGCTCACCCTGCACCTGCAAAGACCGCGACTGAGGATGTTAAGCCGGCTGCGAAGGAGGCCGCCAAGATTGGTGCACCTGCAAAGAAGGAAGACTCCAAGCCAGTGGAAACGGAGCCCGTGAAGGCGGAGCCGGTTTCAGCCGCGGATGTCATCGAGGCACCACCACTTGAGAAAGTACCAGTTGTTGATGTGATTCCCGAGACTGTTGAAGAGAAGCCAGAGACTGATGAGGCCAAGGAAGATTCAAAGCCTGCTGAAGTTGAGGCTCCAAAGGCGGAAGAGCCAGAAGTCATTGCTGAGAGAGAGACCGTCACTGAGCCTATGAAAGAGGAGCCTGTGGCTGAGAAGGAACCCGCAAAGGAGATTGACGCCCCAGCTGTTGAGGAGCCAGCCAAGGAGGAGCAACCAGAACTCGCCGACACCGCCGAGAAGCAAGAGGAAGCCCCATCAGCTGCCAAGGACCCTGAACTTGGAGTGGAAGCTCCCTTCATCCCTGAAGTGTCCAAAAAAGCTCCCGCTAGTCTTGAAAGCAAGGCAGAAGCCGAGGAGCCCATTACAGCACCAGAGCCTATCAAATGTACAATTGCTGAGGACCCAGAGGATGTCAAGGCCAGAGAAGAGATTGCGAGGCTCAATGCGGAGGTTTTGAAGGCTCAGGATGAGGAGGAAACATTATAGGATGAAGAAGCAGTATGGATGGGAGATATTGAGTTTAGCGAGGGGGGAAGAAATTTGTATTTGGTAGCGTGTGGGGTGTGAGAGAGTAGCAATGCTAGTGATATTAACAGATGCTAAGTTTCGAGCCAGTGATTATGTATACGAGTGAGTGAGTGAAAGTAGAAGCTGAATGGCAAGTGCCGGTTGAACTTCGATGTTTATATTCATGAAGTGGGCTGTCCTCGGAAAGTTTAAGCGAGCCGGTCAGGAGAACTTCGGTTGCTCGAATGAATTCGTCAACTCCTGACGTTCGGTTGAAGATGCCAGGTGCGAAATCTACTGCCATTATTATACATTCCCCTATTTCGTTTCCTGGCAGTTACCGATATCGAATTGCTCCTCCAGTACCTTGGTTCCAGATAGCCATGCTTTGTTCCTCTGATTCATTCAGGTCCGCTAATTCTGTTCCGGTCCTCATTGCTCCAATCACCATATTCCCGTGATATCGAATAACTCTCAGAAAGAGCAATTATTGAAAGTAATTTTGAACAATGCCATCTATGCATGCAAGTCTTTGTGTGACCTTTCTCATATCTATAAATTTCCGTTTAATTGCTCTCAAGTTTCCCTTTCCTCCATTGTAACTACATAGCAAGATCACGATTTGGCTACCAAAACTCTACTTATTTCAACAATTTTTGACATTGCCTGTTTTGAGAAACACTTTTGGCATAGTCACTAACAAGTACAAACTACTACAACGTACTAGAACGTACAAGAACTAACACAAAATGCCTCGCTGCCGCTTCTGTCATTAGAGGCATCCTGACCCCTATGATGAATGAATGCCGGACGGAGTGGGAGTCCTGGAACGACCCGGATCTCACTGGCACCGCATCGGCCATGACCGCCCACGGGTAGACTTGCCTACCGGCCTCCTCATTAATCGTGGAGATTTGATCGGGGGTTGGATTGATCGTCAGAATGAGATAGACCCGTACGAAACGCTGCCGGATCCGAATGCAAGATATGAGTCATTGTATAATATTTGGATAGGGAAGAGGGGCCGTGGGAATTCCGGTTGATGAAAATTGGTATGAACGATTTTGAGACGAGAGGGGAATTACCGATTGTGATTGAAGATTGAGGTTAGGTAAGGTGAGGTGGATGAATTGAATCGTTGAAGTTTCCACAGTCTACGGGTTTCTAGTTTTGTATTTGTTTCGTGTTGAGACTCAGAAGTGTTTAAATTGCAGTTCTGTGATTTAAATTCCAACCAAATCCACATGCTTGTGGTGTATATTTGTAGGAAATCATTGTGACCAATTTAACCTACACTCAAAGGAACTATAAATGCTGTATTCTTTGGCTTCTCTGGACATGACCCTTCGATTCCTTTCACTTCACATTCAGAAAGACTACGACACTCAAGGGCTTCCACTCTATCAAAACTTCAATTCGGCATTCGAACCACCAAGACAACTCAACCGTGAGAGACTATACTGTAGTCCCAAAATGCTTCCATTACCTCGCTGGATTGCAAGGAATACCATTTCCAGGGGGCCACTTTTGATGGATCGCAGCTTTGCCGAGACTGCGCCAGCACTACTCTCTGCAAAGCCAGTTTGCGTCAAGTGAGTGTTTACTATCCTTTCAGAGGATGCAAGAATGGTTAATCAACAAAATAAGATGCAGCCGGGACACTTGTTGGCAGACCAGAATGCCACGGATTTGACGCTGTAGGAGCTGTTGAAGAGACTAGAGGGGCTGTAGGAAGTGTTGCTTGATGGGATATGTAATAAGACCGAAGTCCTCCGATCGCTTCACCTAGAACTGGGGACTTTCTTTCCATTTGTTGGTCTTTTCCAAGAACTTGTTAATATAAGAGGTAATGGGACTCATGGAGGTAATAAGAGACTCGCAGGAAGTGGATAATGCATTCATATCTCAATTCCTTCATTGAGGAAACGAGGATGTATGACTCTGGATAGCCAGATCTGATTAAGCGAGATTATCTTCATGAAGAGTAAACCCAAGGGATCTCTAGTCGATGAATCTTGATTCTCCAAATGAGCAGTCTAAGTTTTCCATAAATACTCTTTCAAACCATTCTCCCTCAAATGTTTCAATTATGCAATCAAAACAGCTTTCAGATGTCCAAATCAAATTAATCGCATCGCGAAGTCAGAACTAGATATTAACCTACGTCTGCAAACCATGCTTCTTTGCAGCTCTTGCCTCGAAGAATTCGCAACTGTTAGGTGGTAGTGCGAGCGTTGTGCGGAGAGGAGCCTCCGCCTTCCATCACAGTATGTTGACCAGTTCCCGCAATCACTGCCGCCAGTTGGAACACACTGGAGTTGAGATCCCGAATGCTAGGTTTTTGAGTCGTCAACAAATTTGGAACAGTGGATCCGTGAACAGCTCGAGTTGGAAAAGGCAAACTATCGTGATCCAAATAGATTGACTCTATGGGAGATTCTGAGAAGGAGCGGGATTGACTGAGACGCTGACAGTTTATGCCTCATAAGATAGAAATATAGAAAAATCTGGATATATACTCGTCGACGTTCTACCTGTTGAAGTGTTCAGCAATGATACCTGTGACTTTTTGAGGTCCCCTAGCTGAATAATCAGAAGTTGATACATACTGCAGCATAGTGAAAAACACTGACTAAAGTAAAGAATCAGAGTTTGAGTGAAACAATAATAACTGAATGGCATTTTGACTCGTCTCCTCAAATTCTCACCTATAAATATTTCCCTCTTTTCTTCTGGACAGACTTTCTTCTTCAACAATATCCATCTTCCTCTTCAACACAAGGAAAGACCAAAATCAGACCCGAGCTACCTCCAAGACTAAATATATCATATATACCAACCACGATGCCATATGCCATCCAACTAGCCCCTTGTGGGCGCTGCGGCTCCAGCATAGCGGACCCTGTCACAGGATTGTGTGGAGGTTGTAGTGGATAAGACAGCATTGAGTCTTCGTTCTATAGTGTTGGAGGTAATCCGCATATTAATCTTCCGACGGGACGACTATTTGGCTAGGGTGTGTGGCAGGACCGCTGGTTGGATGCGCAAGCTGGGCTTGATCGAATGGACATGTATTCTCCAGGTCAAATCCATCGGTATAACCTGAGACCTAGAGAGCGGATAAACTACTTTTTTTGGTAGTCGCGCTTGGATAAGAGTATGAGAGTTGAGTGTATATTATGTGACAAGCGAGACTTTGAGATAGGGTTGGAGTAAGTGGTGGAATGCGAGTGAAAGTAGCTAAAGCCTCAACAACCGACCGCAGGGTCTCAAATAAACTCGTTGAGCTTATCCAAAGTTTTCGCCTCCATTCATAATATTACACTGTACCTTAAAGGCTGAATACAGGAGAGCAGTTGTGATTGGGGCTGTCAGGCAGAGAGCTGCGTATTAGACTCAACCAGGTTGCCTTGTCATCTTTTGATTCATTGATTTCGAATATTTGAAAAGCTAATAACAAAACAACAAAGCGTGTCTTTCTAACAAATTGATTCAACTACATACGTTATGAGAATGGTCTCGCTTCATCCAATTCCTTCATTTGGTTATAACTTTAGCTACAATTTCTCTCCATCAGCCTCTTTCCTTTCCTCATCCATAACCAACTGACCACGAAGCATCCAAGAGAAACGCCCCTACGATCAACTCTGAAAATATCAACCTCAAAATGAAGACCAACCATTATCACTCATTAGAAATCTTTCCAGTCTATCATAAATGTGTGCTAGCAGCGGCGGTAGTATCCCTTGTGCTCACCTCGACTGCAACCGCATAGCGATGCCTGCAACTTTATTGTGCTACTATTGCAGCGTTTTCGATCTAGATTCATATATTAGCAAGGGTTATTCTAGGGCTTGTCGAATTGGGCTCCGTAATCAACCCCAAATCCCGCCGGAGGAGAGAATTGCAGAATGATTGAGAGGCCTGGGCCAGGATCCCCAAGATTAGATGGAGTTGCTTACAGATCCAGCCTATTTAGGGGATCTTTACAATGTCAGTACCCAAGACACTGAGCCATTTTGGTGGAGAGGGGAACAGGGAAACAGACGCTGGCGAGCGTTCAGTTGAGGAAACGTAGAATCAGAACTAGTATCAGAAATTAGAAGCATAAAAGCATGATTTTCATAGTCCTCCTCCTACTAACATAAGTTTGTGCTAGCATCTATTCCTGAGCATCATGAATCGAAACCCTGTGACTTGGGTTTTGAAGGCTCTGTATCGCTTTCCTTTCAGTTTGACTCAAAACTACAAATTTAGATATCCTATTCCGCTGGATAACTTGAATTGCACATACAGTGGCTTGCCCTCTCATCTTTGATACAAGAACCTTTGAAGCTGCTGCCCAAGTGAGAAAGTATTGTGAATAACTTGAGAAATGAAGTAAGAGGAAGCTTACGACCTCAGAATTTGCTCAACATGGCGTCAGACTTGCATCTATGATAGCCTTTCGAATGCCTCAAGTTCCTCAACGCTGAGTCCTCACGACTAATCCAGTCTACAGCGATTTAAGCATTGAGGACCTGTGCGAGATTTTGGACTGCGTAAATATTGCTCGAACTCTATTTCAAACTTTCCCTTCAACCACTAGAAGAAAAAGTTGGACTACAAAATCAGAAAAGTTCCAGATACCCAAAGTCAACAACTTTTTAACACGTACAACCTGAATCTAACACATAAAGCAAGAGAAAAGCCAACCAAATGCCTGGCGGCTGCGGTGTCAATTGCATTGTTTGTCTAGACGACGACTCCGACCAAAGCGACCAGAAACACCAATGCTAGTAGACTATCCAGTGCTTTTACGCGTCATACTGAGCTCCAGGGCGGCAATGGCCTCTATTATACCAGCCATTGCACCTCCAACTCGCATACCACCCCGATACTGCTATGCACTTGACTTTTGTTCCTTTTTCGACAATCGAGGCCGCACAGAGGGATTCCGCAAAACCTACCGTACGATTTGTTTATTTATTTCTCGAAGTCAGCTCCTCCTCCCTCCTTGCTACGTCAACCTTCTTCCATGCCCTCTTCTTCCAAGTTCTTCCATTCCCTCTTCTACAAAGATTGCTCTCTCTTTCCCCGATCCAGGGACGACTACAGAAACAAAACACATCGTTGCATCGCGCAACAAGGTCGGAGGTTGCTCCTCATTGAGGTAAGAACACCAAGCGCCCATCATATCCACACCTCTGGCATCTACCAGCCTTGCATGACACACACTGCTTGAAAATGTCTACGGACTGCTTGGTGATAACAACAAGAGCCGTAACACCGAGTCCCGTGTAGGAACTGGATCTAGCGCGGTTGTCATTTAGGTGTCAATTCCGTTGTACGTTGCACAGGCATTCGTATCGCATTTCCTTTCCGCGGATGAGCCTCAGTATGGTTGCTTGCAATCTTGACTTAGGGGTCGAATCCTGTAGTGTGTTGGGTCCAACGGGTCTCTCAAGACAGGTTACGACTTCAGTATCATCTTTGAGGTGGCACATGGGTTCGTATGTTCCCCAACCTCTACGTTCTCTGAAGGAGTGTACTTTCGGTTTCGGCCGTCGTTCCAGCCTTCAGATGCTGATACCAGGTCTTCGGATCAGTTTCTGACTCTACTGATGGCGTGCCTGCCTTGGCTGTGTGCTGGGTGCCCGACGTGTGGGTGTGAATCAAAACCCGTGTTCTTACCAGCTGATCCGCGGTGCGAAATGAGGCCGATCCCCTTCCCCTTAGGTGGCATGATTTTAGCTTCGAAAGCATTCTTCATTACTCTTCAAGACAAAAGCCATCGACTCTTACCTTTCTGCGCGTCGAGGACAGCAAGTACAGGTATGAAAAGGCGAGTGCATGTCAAGGCCTTTAACAAAGTGATCAACTAACAGTATTTGCTAGGGAAGGCTAAAGGTACCACCTACTGTTGGGAGAATCAGAATCAGGTGTGGCTAGAGAAATACAAATACATTTCTTACATCTTGCTTTCAGATCACCTTTGACTGTCTCTCCAGCAGTCATGATAAACGCGGCGTATCTTTACCTCTCCGGACAGAGAAGCTCTAGGCGATGTAGAAAGCAGTCACGCAAGCAAAAGAACACGCCATAGGTAGGTAGCGCGATAAAGACCCTTCAATTTCATGTGATCTCAGATTCGATGCGAGGAGACCTACCCCCAAACAGATGTAATGCAATACACAATGCATGGGGAGGACGAGACGCGCAAAGCAGATACCGAGGTAAATTCAAGACATTCTTTCTGCATGCGATAAGGCTGCAAAGGTTTCTGCACAGGCTCAGGAGCTGCAGGCATAGAACCTGCAGCGGACCAAAGATGAGACGGTTGAGGTCTGATGCCATCCAAAAACTTTGGATGAAGTCAACGACCCAAGGCTGATACACTTCCGGGGAGCACGCAGCCGATGCAGCCCCATCCGAGGGAAAACAGATCAAACAATTTCGAAGACCCTGATCGAACTCCAGCTCAAAATTCCATCTCCATATCAATATAAGAAAGCGCATCTAGAGGTGAATAATCGAATGTCGCCGATCATGAGGCGCAATTGACATGCAGACCTGCACCCAGCCACGCGGAGAAGAAATGGCACGATGATTCCAGCCACTCTGCAGCGCTCCTGAAATACCCCTTCGTGCAGGGAATAGTGGTTAACGAACCCCATCCATTGGCTGTAAGCACTGCCATCCTCGACATACCTGGTTGGTCCCATTACGACAAAGAGGCGGATCTGCAAGTGCAGCTTCCAACTCTCCAACACAAGAATTTGGAAGATTCCAAAGTCTCTCGTCAGCTTTCGACGAACCAACGTCAATTACTATTCCATCGAATCGTCGCAATCAATCGGAAGTGACGGTACCGACATCATGCTTACCACTCACTAAGCGCCAATCGCCTGCAAACCAACATCGAAGCAAGCGCGTTCGTCAGCAGCCCCGGCCGCCGTCGAGGCAACCGTCAGCCTACAAGATTTCGGGTTGAAGTTTGGCCTTCAAACTCTTGACGAACATATCTCAAAGCCTCGTGCTTTTGTGAACAGTCTCAAGTATTGAGCGGACGCTCGTTACGAAGCGCAATGCATTTGCCCGGATTGTTGTTACAGCGCCAGGATGGCTCGAGTACCATCACGAGCCCGCAGCCCGGCAACAGCACCGTCACGGAACCCATAACCAGTGCCTTTCCTCCCACTGCGACAGCTTCACCAACGACAGGCAAGTCGAGTTCAAGCGGGATGCCTATCGCAGCTGTATGTTTCCGACTTCTCCGCAGCAATGTACAACGCTAATAGCCGCCCAGATTGTCGTCATAGCTATTGCAGGTATCTGCATTCTCATCTTCGGCTTCGCTGCCCTCCGCCGCTACCGCATACGAAACAAAGACCCGAAATATATACCTGGGCCCCTAAAGAAGCTATGGAAGAAATGGGAGCCGGACCCAAGAGGTACCCGGCTGCCTGATACCAACGAGCATCTCGAACCTATATCGGGATCCCGGAATACTGGTCTGCGAGCATCGGGACGGTCGGCTGTCCCGCCATCCTCCTTCGATGCCGCAACTAGGGAACTTGTCGAGACTGCTGCGGCGGGTGGTTCTACGACAGCGGCTGGCGTTGACAGGAATACATCTGTGAGGAGCGTGATGACATTACCAGCCTACCATCGCAGTGCGTCAGAAAACGAACAAGTCCTGGGCAGGGAAGGCGAGCGAGGAGGTATTGATATCGTGATCGAACACCCAGAAACTGTGGACGAGGAAGAGGCACGGAGAGAAGAGGAAATGGAAGCATTATACCAAGTGCGACTCGCGCGGCGGCGAGAGAACGAGGAACGTGAGGAAAGAAGAAGGCTACGACGAGAGGCAAGGGAGAGAGGTGATTACGTTGCTCTGCGAGAGATTGCAGAGAGGCAAAGAGCGACATCCACTGCGAGTGCGGGCCAAACGGTGGAGGAGCTGAGAGCTGAACACAATCGGATTAAGCAGGAGCGCCAACGAGCCGTTTCATCTGTTTCTTATGCGGATTTGGGAATTGCTCGACATGATGGAACAAGACTACGTGCGAATAGCACGGAGAGTGAACGTCAGGGTCTGCTTGGAGATGCTGCAAGTATTGCAGCAAGCAGCCATTATCACCGCAGAGACCGAAGCACAAGCTCTGTGTTGAGTATTGATACGATGAATTCCGATATGCCTTCACCACGACTTACTCGATCACGAGCGAATTCGAGACCGGAGAGCCCGCCTACAGGGCGAAGGAGCCAGCAGAGTCACAACAGTCACAACGAAGGAAATGCAGGAAGTAGCCCGGAAATAATCGACCACGACGATGTTCCTCCAAGCAGTCCTCCTGGATACGAGAACATATCGTTAGATACCCCACAAGACGAGAACCGTGTACCTTTGGAGCCGCCGCCAGATTATACAAGCCCCATACTTTCGAGGGGTGAAGGACCATCAATCGCCACTGTCCAATCACCTCCAGCAGGATCTTCAGAGAGAAGAGAATCACAATCAGACAGCAGGAGAGATTCGAGACGAACTAGCGTTCACGTTGGACAGCTAATGTCAGAAAGCAGAGGCAGCAGTGCAAGCACCTTATCCGCTGGCCGCACACCTACACAAGAGAGACGAGGTTCCCGAGGCGTAGGTGGAGTACCGCAACTCCCCAGCTTGAGACTCGCAACACTACCTTCGATACAAGTCGATCCCGCGAGCCCGATGCCCGGCCACCAGGAGGAATGAATTCGAACAACCAATCTATTTTAATATACAAGGAATATGTGAAGGAGGAGAGATGAATCACGAATACAAAATCGGAGAACATAGGAGACAAATATTTGATGTTTGATGTTATATGAGCAATGTTAGAAACTGAGCGAACGAGACCGACCTTTTATACCCATCTTTATCATGGTCATTTCGAGTAAAGCAGGGCGCTGTGGGCCTAGGAGATATATCTCTTTGATTTGTATATACAACGTCGCGGGCTGGGGTTACGTGACATAAGGTAATGGAATATATGAACTCTGGGCCAAGGGCATTACTAACGGTTGTTTCGTTTGGCTCTACTTTCAATTTAATTGCTATTGAATTGCAACATGGATCTTGGTAGCTAGCATACCTCGAAGCCTGGAGTTACTGGGAAGTCTACTTCCACCATTTTGGTTCTCCTGTTCCGGAAAGCCATCGGATGATGATGACTTCCCCCTGCTAAGGTCGCATTTGCGGCTGGCTGACATATGTCCGCACCCTGACAAGGAAGCTTACTTTTGCTGAAAATCATCTATTTTCGGCGTTATTCTGACTTCACTCGTCTTGCTCTTTCTAGTTTGATTCTATTTTCTTTGCTTGGACCGATATGTTGTGGGACATCTTCGACTAGTCGCTCGCTTTCGCTTCATTTGGATTTCTTCAACGTTCGTGGAGATGGCCACTTCGTACGCAGCAGCTTTGATTTCCATTCTCCAGAACCGCGAAAATGACCGCCATAGTCATCATCATCACCACCCTCCTCACTCTCTACCTCACTACCTCACTCTGCGCCATATTCCTCTCCCTCGCCCGCCC
>AYLM01000159.1:0-13139 GCA_001625345.1 Cairneyella variabilis | reverse complement strand
GTGGGTGGGTTCTTGGGGATGAAAGGTCGACGGATGCTCTGCTCGAACAGTATGCTGAGGCTGGGGATTTGGCGGTTATAAGTGTTGGGTATAGACATGCGCCGGAGGATCCGTTTCCGAGAGGCCCGGAGGATTGTTTCGATGCTGGTGAGTACCTCGTCAAGCACTCTCAGGAACTGTATGGAGGTCCGCTTCTCTTCATTGGTGGTGAGGTACGTACAACTTCTTCATTTGGTGGACGGATGCGTTTGAATGATGCATACTCAAATTAAGGGATTTACCTGATGAGCATTTACTCATGCTCGCTGATTGTTCTTTTTGTCACTACTTCTGAAAGACTATTCTTATACTATATATAGTTGACTCACTCAATGGTTCTGTTGCTAATGTCAGTATGCACGGTAGAGTGCAGGAGGTCACCTATCACTCCTCACAACATTCCACCTCCTCAAGTCGCAACCCACCTTCAAACCTGCAGGGCTACTCCTCCATTTTGGCTGTTACGACCTAGGCAAGCTCCCCTCCACGATCCACTTCAAAAAGACCCTCGTTCTGGACCAGAATATCATGGAGCACTTCTTCAACGCGGCTCTACCGAACATGTCACTTGAGCAGAGGAAAGATCCTTCTATCTCCCCGTTCTACGAGAATATAGAGTTGTTCAGAGGGAAGCTACCTGCTGCGCTGTTTACGTGCGGTACAGAGGATCCGCTGCTCGATGACAGCGTGTTGATGGCTACGAAGTGGCTCATGGCAGGTGGGGAGGCCGTGTTGAAGATCTATCCGGGAGCGCCACACGGGTATATTGGGTTTCCGCCCACGGCGTTGAAGGAGGCGAAGATGGGTCTTGAGGATACGAAGGAGTTTATTAGAGAGAGGTTGGTGAAAGCTTGAATTAGAAGGTAGCAAGTTAGATTACATTATGTACAGATTGGCACCATTGACCTTGACACTAGAAGACATCCAGGAATTGACCGGAGCACTCGTAGGAATATATATGGCTATAGTGATAAAGTAAACTGTCTGATGTGGCAATGGCCAGAAAGCATGACCTCTCAAGGAAGGGATGCATGGGCACCTTGTGTTGATATTGTGATTACATAATCCTTGTGCCGTAGTGCACCAGGCACAATGTTAATTTGGACGACCTCCCATCGACCAACCTCCCGACTACAGCCCTCGACATCTCATGACAAGGACGACTCAGCCCATCCTATATACATTCCAAGTTCAACAAGTGTGAGATGCTCGTTCTCGGCCCAATTGTCGCTCAGTGTGGGCACAGACCTCCTACCAAGCGAATGCAAGGCTACGCAAAGAGGCGACCAAATTCCATACTACACCACACGGCCGTCGTCCCAGATTTCCTCAAATACGTCAAAGCTTCTTGCATATTAAAGCCACTCCCGGTCAGCCCCGCAGATCTGGTATCGGCGGGCCGGATTGCTGTCAATTGGTACCGTCTTTCACAATGCTGTGCTGAAATCAGGCGGTGCACGTGACAATGTCAGCCGCCTTCGCATTGAGCACTTCTCCAAAATTGCAAATTTATATGGTTCATTCTGAAGTTTTCTGCTTCCTACGGCCTTTGTAATTGCTAAGAATAATTCAAGCGAATTGTTTCGTGGCTTGCCGTGGGCGGCATGGCTTCCTATTGAGCACCAAAAGGGGTTCTTCTATTGAGGTTGATATTCGGTTAGCGGCAAGCCTCACCAACATTCGCCCCTCCAGATCTTCAATAGCAAGCAACCTCAATACCAAAGCTCAATACTATCATATCTCAATGCTATCATCTATCGTGATGGATCTATTTAGTGTCCGAGAGATTTTCTATAAAATAGAAATCTCCTGTCTGTTCCCTCCATGATTCCTCTCCATCTCGCCCTTCTTTTTTTGTCTAGAGACTAAGCGGTCCAGCAACGAGCACCAGAGATCTGCGCCCTTTCTTCCTAGGGCTGGGTTCTTCATTCCTGTCGGCTACCCAAGGACTGATTCGTCTCAAGCTTCAACCCCTCTCCTTGGTCGCAGATTCATCTCTTCTCGACATATCACCTCGAGCTGTCCTCCAGGACATTTCTCTTCTACAACTCCGCCCCTTCACCCTTCTACACTGCAACCACACTCTTCTACCCTTCGTCACCACAATCACTCTCCTTTATACGCAGTCACCACCTTTATCACCTTCGCATACCGACAAGCACCGCGTCAAGATGGTCAACAGCGCAGACTCCTTCTTAACGCCCACTGCGGCTGCCGACGTCGTCGCCAACCCAGTGAACGCGATCTCCCTACCTATTTTCGCGTTGGTCGCGATCATTCTGACAATTCCAGCTGCCCGGGACGTTCTGAAGTTGAAGAACTTCCCTGCCTTCAATCTTGTCATCTGCAATGATGTTGTCAATATCTTCACCTTCATCAACGCCATTCTCTGGCCTGATGATAATCTGGCTCACCGGTACCAGGGATATGGAGTCTGCGATGTTGAAGCTCTGCTCAGATATCCTATCACCCTCGCTTTGGCAACTTCTCTGTGTTGTTTAACTAGGGATTTGGCGAATAAACTCGACATCAATCAGGCTCGATTTCATGAGACTCGGGCAGACCGACGCAGAAAACTCTTGTTTGAGATTGCCTTCGTCTATGCCGCGCCTTTAGTCGAGATCTCAACACACTATGTGATGGCGAGTAGCAGATACAGCCTGGTTCCCGTGTTGGGATGTAGCGATGCTCTCGATCCCTCGTGGCCATCCATCCCCCTCTTCTTGATATGGGTTCCAATATACTTGGTTCTGAACGTCTGGTATGCAGGTACGTATTCATCTTCACTTTCGAGTCAATCCCCTTCCGAGTTCCAGATATGACTAACACTTGCTAGCTCTGTTGTTAATCCGTGCTTTCATCCATCGAAAAAGCGTTGTCTCGCATCTCGCTTCGAATGGTTCAGGCATGAAGACCAAGACGTTTGTCAAGCTGTCCTTACTCTCGATTCTCATCTTGGCACTCTACATTCCTACGCAAATCATTTTCATCTTCCAGATATTCCCTAAGCCTGAAGACTGGATCCCCTACTCCTGGTCTCGCATCCACAATCCAGCCACGTGGGGCATCATTCAACTCATACCCACCTCCGCCGGCACTCTCGCACAAGCTTTTGGCTGGTGTTCAATCGGATGGAACCTCGTGTTCTTTGCCTTCTTTGGCCTGAGCGATGGCAATCAGGAGACTGGTCGTGTCTGGCTGGTCAGAATGGGGATTGGAAAGATCATCCCATGGTTGTTGAAGCCTCGTCAACCCCGCCAAGCCGGCGTAAATCTTTCAAGAACCAGTCTCACAAGTGCCTTTACTCGTTTCTCTCCAAGTGATTGGATCACCACCAAATTTGAGAAGGCTGGTCGAGCTGCTGCCTTGGAGGCTGGTAACTGTGGACTTAGCTCTGAGGGGTGAGTCTTCTATTGCTCTTTCCGCCAATCTTCATGCTAACGAGATTCCAGTGATCGATCCCGCAATGACTCTCATGCTCCGGCATCCGATGGAACATCTCTTGGAAACATTCCCACCAATGCCTCAAGCGCCTGGTCTGGCCTCAAGGCTAAGTGCAGTCCAAATTCGTCTTCCACTCAGCTGTCCACGACATGCAAGGCCGATGTTATTCAACCTGCGGCTCAATCATTCCCTCCCGCTTCGCCATTCATTTTGAGCCAGCCATACAGAACTTTGACTCCAATTCCTGAGCCAGCTATTACTCAGCCAACTCCTCAGAGCCGTGGCTTCCTGTCTATGTTCAGCACTCAACTCAATTCCTTGTTCGTCAGTCGATCTTCAGTCTCAGGTTCTGGTTCTTCGTCCCAGCCCAAGCAGACTTCTGCCAACCATGCCGATATCGAGGCCCAGCATTACTTTGTTCCCAGCCATGGAGTGATGCCAATCCACAGCTCTTCTGTCGCTGTCTCGACCAACATCTGGTCCGAGAAATCCAAGCAAAAGACCGCTTCTGATGACGATGTCGAGCTCGCAACTCTTGACCCTCTGTCTCCGAAGAGAGGCACTCGTGCTTGTCGTGAGCTTGAGAAGCGTATGAAGCTAGAGGCTGAGGCTGAATCTGAGAATGAGAAGACTGATACTACCGCTTTTGCTTCCGGAGCTCTTGTTTCTGACGATGTTGTTGTCATTAACACTCACTTGGAGCAGAAGCACGAGGATGCCCCCCGGTGGTGACGCTGCTAATCGTTCTTAATTGATCGTTTATCGAGACGAAGTGGATAGGGTGACTTCTATTATCGGTTGACTAGATCCTATTTCTGGTCCCCCTTCGCGATCACACACTTGCTTCCGCCTTCACTCACTTATTATCGCAGAACTGGACTTGGATGTGGTTGCAGTGATTCTTTTCCCGGATGAATACTTCTTTCTGGGCGTATGGCACAACTTTGCTCCCGCTCCTCCCCGGATCCGCCTACATTCACATTTCACTTTCGATTTCGACTTTTCTGCACAAAAATACGGCGTTCTTTTCCCCACACAAAAATTGTTGTCTTTATTTTCTGACTCGCACATCAAAAATACACCCACGCGTACCTTGGATCTTGCCCTCACTCAGCACGTTTTCTTTGTTTCCCGCTTTTTCTTTTTCGACTGCATATGGTGGACCTTGATGATTACTTTTCGTCTGCTGCTGTGGTTGTTGCATGGGTTCTGCGAGGGTGTTAATTGCACGACGATGTTGCTCTGTTTCTGCGTTCGGGCGGAAATGGGCGAGGTAGCATGCACTGAGCAGACATCCCTGGTAGCTTTCTTCTTTCAGAGGAGAGTTCGACGTCAACAACGGACTGATGTGGGGGTTGTAAGATTACTTACGTGGAGGTGATGATTGGTGGTGGATGACAGAAGATGATGCATACAAAGAACGACCGTACCAGGCTCCGCGATACCGTAATAAAAGACACCGAAAATCAAAACTTGCGGCTTACTTGGTGATAGTGATTGTGATACCTTTGCAGATGATTCTCGCCTCTTTCGGTCTCGTACAACTATGGACCCACTTCTCTGAAATGCAGCCTTAAGGAGCGATTCGAAAGGTTCAATAATTTCTATTCATTCCAAAACAATTATCCTCAAAAGAAATGTATTATACATTAGAGATCTCAACCCTCTCCATGCAGAAACAGAATCCCCACGCTGGGTCATCAAATGCATTCCGGTTTAGGCCGATGCACCACGAGACGGTGTACTGTCCTTTCATAGCCTCGTCATTCTTTCCAATTCCATTTGATCTGGCCTTCAAGCATTGATAGGTCTGCCACGTTGCATATATTAGACCAGGTATGCCCACACCAAGACCAACCCCAATTGCGATTTTATCCGAAGTGCTTAGCCGGAGCCAGAGCCAGAGTTGTAGTTGTAGATATTCGTGACTCCTCCACTGCTAACAGCAGCTGCATAGGCAGTTGAAACTTTAGTCTGCATGACAACTACAGCAGTAGTTGCGATATACTGAGTGACCGGACCGTTCGTCGCGGTGGGTTCTATGGTATAGAAGCCATCCTCGGTAGCACAATCATATTCGTAGTATCCAGGACCGTAATCGAAGAATTTGGTCAAACAGTAAGGGGCGAGATAACCACTGCAAAACTGTGTTTCCTCAGCTAAGTGTTTCGTAAAGGGATTTGAAAGATTAAGCTTACCAGGAAGTGTATGCCACGTATTCGTCCAGACAATTTGAGTCACGATATCCTCCATAGGGGATACAAGTTTCCGGGAGTGTGCAATATGCAAGTGAACTCGGATTACAGCACCCATCAACATTGTAGGAGAGTTTATGGCGCAGATATACCCTCTACCACAAGTTAAGGGATAATCTAACGTCTATTAGCAGATTGGCTTCCCTGTCAAAGACTGAAGACATACTTATATTTGCATACCAATAGCCACACAGTGTGATGTAGGCAGCTCAATTGTGTAGCTTTGCGTCTTCTGGGCTGACGACAGCTCGTTCGGTGGATCCTGGAGAGCGCAGCTGGGCAGCATCGATTGGTAGCCTTGCCAGAGTCGCATTTGGGTTTTGCAAGAACAATCCTGCAACGGTCACATTCAGAACAATTTGTAGAAGCAGGTAAATAAATTCCTCACAATGATGTCAATCAAGTCTGGCTGAGGGCGGGAAGAATACTTCTGATCTCTGGGAATATCTAAGTTGCCAGTCTCCCTCCACGATGACTATATGAATGGTTGGAATCAAGTCATCTGAGAGCCATGAGAGGTGCGTCTTGCCATCCCAAATCTGGACCCACAAGCCTTCTCTTTCTGTAGCGAATTAGAATCCTGCCGTACTGTAAGGTAGTAAGCCAAGCAAAAAAAAACAGAGTGAGACTCCAGTCATCCTACATTCCAAAAAGAAATCTGGAGAGAGTTGAGGGATGGTCGCACAAACGCTTTGATGTCATTTCCTGGATCGTAAGAGGTCGTCATGCCTCAGCCTTGCCGCTCCATATTCGTGCTCAAGGCTGAGTGAAACATGTTCGGCAACTTGGTCCACATTTGGAATTTGTCTCAGCCTTTCTAGAGCTAGATTAGTATTCTAGATATCGCCTCAATCACGAGGTGGCGTTGTGGAATGTTCAAGGCCTGGCTTTAGAAATGGTGGAAAGAGAACATGACTGCATACAAAGACTCAAAACTTGTGGGTCAAGTACCACTCACGACTCTTCTTTTGCAAGAAATTGTAATTCTCACTTAAGGAAGAGAATGATCTCTCCATATTCATGGTCATTGCTTTCATTGCAGGTATGTCTTTCCTCCGTTGCAGAATACGAATAAGTTCTGGAAGAATGGCACTGACATGAGCCAAGGCATGAACTTCTATGCCGTCCTGGGTTCTTCCCATTGATGCTCGAAACTCTCTACCCCGTGGACCCACTCCTGGCAGGAGCTCGAGGCTTCGGATACCCAGTGGCTATTCTCGTTGGAGCATGTCTTACCAATGATCTCTTGCTACACAACAAGGGTCACATTCGTGAAATGTTCTTCGTTTCCGCAGCCATAATGAGCAAGTAGTACTTCTCTGATCTTCGCACATGCGCTAACCAATTTGAAGCGGCCTTTGGACGAGCACTCGCTGCATCTATTCCCTTCAACCCAACTTTCGCCATTATCATGGCGACTTTCTGCTCCCTCGGCATCGGTGCCATCATCGTCCCTGCTCTGTCCATCGCCCTCTACGCCTGTCCAGATCGCTTCATCGGTACTACCGCAGCACTCTCGCTCTCAAGCAGATTCCTGGGTGGCTCAGTTGGAACAACAATTTACTTCAACATCTTCAACATCTTCAACATCTTCAACATCTTCAACACCAAGATTCAATCAAAGCTTCTAACATACGTCGCGACCGAGGCGGTTCAAGCTGAACTTCCAGTTTCGTAAGCAATGACTTTTGTCGGTAACGCTTCTGGCTCCCACTGGAGACGCTATTACCACTGCCATGCTTTAAGTCGTCACTCCAGCTATTCTTGGAGCGGCAGGAGTTGCAACTCGCTGCGCTTACGCAGACAACTTGAAGTATGTCTGGTATGCCACGATTGCGGTTGGGGTAGTTTGCATGGTGACTTGTGCGTTCTTGCCAAACATTCGGCGGCTCATGTCAAATCGCGGTGCGGTCAATCTTCATTGATCAGCTGGAGCATGATTGGATGGGCCTTTAAGCGCAGAGCCAAATGCGGTAGATGCATTTCGCCCCCTTTCTCAGATAGCGCAAGCGAGAGCACGTGATTGGTCTCTCCGGCAATGTCCATCAGGTGAACGGGGCAGTGAGTGAGAACTTGATGGCATTGTATGTAGTAGAACTGAGTTTGGCCACTTTTATATACCTTATGCCGATAAGGATAACACAGCTCATCGCCGCACATATCAACGGCAAGTCAAAATATTCTGGAATCATGAATCTTAAGGTATGCAATAAGTCCCAACTTGGTCTCAGACTCTCAGCCCATAGAGACTTTATTGATGGCAATATCTTGGCTGCTAAAAATAAATGGTGGGGTAGGCTCTCGTTGACACATCTTGGCATTCTGAATATTCTCTCAATCCCGCGCAGTTCCAACCCCGATAGCCGGAGTCGCTACTAAGCTCGATGGCACTCGCCAATCATATCAATGAGCGTATTACAGAGCTGTTATGTAACCCATATGAAAGTCTGCGTATTCTGCACGCTAATGACCAGTGACATCTTGCTGCTGACCTGGATTTGACCTTTCTTCTGAATTACAGGTCAAAAAGAAACCTGTCACTCACTTGAGCACCATTAAATCCTCCAGTTTTCAGCCCTTGACATGGCGTTTACACTTCCTCAGCTGCCATATGCGCATGATGTATACAATTTGACTCCCCTGTCTGACCGGTACTGACTTCGTTGCACCCAGGCACTGGAACCTCACATCAGCGCTCAGATTATGACCCTTCACCACACAAAGCATCACCAAACTTATGTCAACAACCTCAACGCAGCACTCTCTTCGCAGGCTACTGCCTTCAACAAGAATGACATCGTCGCCCAGCTGCACCTGCAAGTGAACATCAACTTCAATGCCGGTGGACACATCAATCACACTCTGTTCTGGGAGAATCTGGTCCCTGCCTCATCACCGGCTGCTCAGCCCAGCTCAGCTCCAAAACTTTCTGCTGCCCTATCTGCTCGCTATGGCTCCGTCGAGAGGTTCCGGGAGAGGTTCAACGCTGTGTTGCTTGGTCTCAAAGGTAGCGGTTGGGGCTGGCTTGTTCAGGACACCGACTCTGGCAACTTCGAGATTCTTGCAAGCAAGGATCAGGATATTGTTCCTGCCGGAAAGAAACCGATTTTGGGCATAGACATGTGGGAGCATGCTGTAAGTCTATCAAATTATATCCTGTCCTTGCTTACTGATGCACAATCTTTGCAGTACTACCTTCAATATTTGAATGATAAAGGATCATACGCAAAGAGCATCTGGAAAGTGGTGAACTGGGAGAAGATGGAGGAGCGCTTTGAGAGTACACCCGAGGCAGTCTTTGGCACTTTGGCGGGGTTGAGGAGCAGTATGTGAGCATGCATACCTTGATGGCTACCACGGGCCGGCTTGGGTGACAGGATTTGTGTAAGGAAGAGATAGAGCATGCATGGAAGCAAAAGCTAGCAGGAAACTGGCAAATAAAAGAGTCGCTCATTGCATTAGCTGCATATGCCGTGATACAATTGAGGAAGACGCGCAAACCTTCTCATATTATCTCAAGCACGTGACGGGAATGGGGTAGGACCGAAGGACAAGTGAAAAAGGTGAAGCTCCGCTTAGGAAATCACTTCATTTGTCCAGATGAGCATCCTGAAATCTTCTGATTGGTCGTTCCTCTTCTTTCCATTCATTTCGTCAAGTCTTGCACTTGCATTTCAAAATCTCTTCTCATAGCGAGCACATCCTTTTTCAAGAATGCTATCCGATGCGATGGCAAATATTCGCTTGAAATCAAGAGTACTATAGTGAGAATAATTGCAGTTTGAGGAGAGTAATTCGTCCTTGAGTAAGCTTCAGGTGTAAGAATATGCGTATATAATTCTGAAGCGGGTGAATGTAGGTGGTATGTCAACAATGCGCTGGCACAACATTTCAGAAACCAGAAGGTTCTGCTAATGAGGCCTCGACCTCCCCCCACCAATATCTGAAATGTTATTCACAAGCGAACACCCCCCGAAGGTCGGCTCCTCCCTCGAGACTAAAAGAAAATCAGTGGCTTGATTCTTGAGGCCACCTACACAGTTCGACTGGACATTACTACTCCAGCACCCTCTTACATCCCTATTCTGTCACGAAACACAGCGCAGTTGCAAAGCCTGCAACTCTTCTCGAAGCGAAGATAGCAAAATAGAGAAAAAAGCTTACTGAGCATTGTATTGGGAAGGTTCTACCCATGAATCTGGAGGATTCCCAATGGCGAGAAAGCGGCCAATTCGACATATTTCCTCTTTCAGGGCGCTTTGTTTCTCCGGAATCACTCAATATCGTTATAGTCTTTGCTATGGTGCCAACGCAGATTCATCGAACCATTCCCAATCCCTTCAAGATTCTAGGCCCAGGCTTTCAAGAACCTCTCCAATGCAACGCCTCGAGACTCTTGGTTGACATTGAGGAAAACCGATCTCAGGAGGGGAGGCCCAGCCCAGTGAAGGTCAAAGCAGTATTCCCAGATCATGCGCCGAAGCTCGAGCGGCAGGGAAGGAAAGAGGCGAAACACATCTGCCATTGTGGTATATGGGTTGGAAATCTTGACATTTGGGTGTTCGGCCCGGGAGGATCACGATGCGTTTGGTCGCACAGGTGCCGGTATTCAAAGTACGCTGTAATAGCTCATTTTTCAGAATAACCTTACGGGGGCCAGCCTAGTTGTCCCAAGCCTCCGTTCGATGTTCTGCTGCTAAAACTCTTCAACTTCCACCAGCGCTTTCAGAAGATGCTGTCACACTTCAAGATCGCTTCTCCAGCAGTTGCGTTCCTGTTGCACTTTCTTGCAGGTCCCCCAAGAAGGTAATTACGTCGGAGCTTCTGTTTTGTGCTGATACCTGGATGTCCGGAGGTTTTTGCCTACGAGCATTCTCAGCGAGCGTTCCAAGGCTCGAAATAGATAGAAAGGCTGAGTAGCTCTGCCGCATTCACTCTTTTCCAGTGGCGGACCCGCCACTTAATGTGTCGTAACTTGTTGGTACTTTTCATTAGCTCTATGATTGCGAATACCTCTTATTGATGATGCTCACAAGGGTGCCTTGACACAGTAAGCAGAAACCCTATGCGAAAGCGAGTTGGGCTTTGCACGTCAGAGCATACGAGTACCAGTCCCAGCGTTCTTTCATCCAGAAACTCTCATTTGTATAAGAATCTTCTTTTGTCTCCCCCCTTTCAAGGACACGCCCCTATTCTCTTCATTTCTTCCTTTGTAATTGCCAGCGAGTTTCATCAAGTCATGGTCAAAGGATGGATCAGCGTCAATCCCATCATCCCTCTGTTGGCGTGGCCAACGAATTCTCAAACAAGGACGTCGAGAACACCTCCCACGAATCAGCAGTCGCCGAGCCTCTCCTTACAATTTCTGGAGTTGAGAACTCTGAAGATTCTATCAAGCGGAAGCCCATGAGTACCGGTCATCCGCCGTCATCATCTGTTTTCTCATGGGCCCTTTCTAGAGCTCCAGATGGTGTTGCGATCTCACAGTCGAGCCAAGATCCTACAAAGCTTGCCCCAGCAAGTTGCGAATCTAAGATGGGGAAAGATGCCTCATTGGATTACACCGAACAGCTCAAGGATAGAGAGAATGTTACATTTCGGCCAAGGGGATGGCTGGAAAGATCAAAGCCAGTAGAGAAGATGAGCCGGGGTGAAGTTTTTTGAAATTATTACATACCTCCTAATAGCATTAGTTGCTGCCATGTTTCTTAGTAAGCGTGTCGGAAAATATTCCGTCTGCTCTCGCTGACTATTCTCAGCTTTCGCTGTTTTGTGTGCCAGCGTCAATAACACATTCCTGGGTAATTCTGCAAAATATGGATCTGGACGACCAGTAGTTGGGTATCTTGGCGGACATATCAATGGGTTAATGGCGATATATGCGGATGAAACTTTAGATATTTTCAATGGGTCCACAAGCTCAAGCACTACGAATGTGCGTTTGCTGGACACCGCGAAATTTGGCCCTACTCTTCTCCCTATTTTGTTTTCTGCAATAATTTGGGCGATGTTGAACTTACTCGTGCGGTGGAAAGCTGAAAGAGGTACTAATATCATGGTACATAATTCCCATAGTCATGCCATTCTCGTGAAACCAAAAGCATAACTAATGTTCTGCAATCAAGGCTTGGAGCTTTTGCTCGGGAGTCGCTCCCTAGCCGCCACTGCAGCAACACTTTTCTCCCTTAGTAATTTTGGAGTAATCAGCTTGTCTCCTGCCATTACAAGGCTCTATCTCCAGTAGGAGGCCAGGCGTCGTTAAGAATCTTGGGCACGAGGAATATCACGGACGTGCAGTCAACATTCCCTGGGATTTTCCGACACGGCTTATCCTTATTTTCCAGAGATGGACGAGTTCGTCTCTCAAAAGGAAGCTTGATTACCTCGCCGCTATCGCTCAGGAGGGAATTCTCCCAATTTCGACAGACGCGGGGTTGGTTGACAACAAAGGCGCGGTTATCATCCCCGAATCAATTGCAATAGTACGTGGGACATCAATAATCCTGCCAATCCAATTGACACCAATTTTTTTTACACTGGTTGGCATATCTCCTTATGGTCTATTTTCCTACTATGAAGTTTTCTTCGGAGGTGTATTCCAGACAGAGGCAAACGTTACATTTCCGGCAACTCTATTCGAGTTTCAGTGCCCCGGATTTACTCAATTTGTGAACGATTCCTCCTGGACCAACTTGCTCAGCTCTGAGGCAAACGCCACTGGGCTCTTGAATCGTGCTAATACTGGCTCTGGATTCTTCTTCGATACAAATACACAGGCAGAAATCAGCTTGAACAGCCTCCAGAATGTTAAATTGGGCTCATTTATCAGTCAACCATCACGCTATGGAATTGATCTGTCCAACTCAACACCAGAGAAGTCTCAGCGAAATGTGTGACCGGCAGCCCGTTCTCTTATGGCCTCATGGACGCAGGACTCACCAAGTACGCAGCCATCACTCCTCTAAGCAACGCCACGATTGCTTCAGCTCTTTTCGACGTATGAATAACCATTGACGACGCCTCGGCGGACAGCTTTTCCGCCACTGAACAGTACATCGTCAACGGTGTCTTGATCCTATCAAACACGCTCGTGGATGTCTCAACTGTAGATCCAGTCACCTTCTCAAACTATTTCAAGACAGCTTCAACTCCTTCTGGCTCCTGCAATACCCCGATTACAACGACTACAATGTCGCTCTTGAGTTCAACCACACAGTCAACACCACTTCAGCAACGCCTTTGGTCTTGTTTCCATTCACGATCGTGGAGTGCAATTGGGCATACTTTGGCATTTTGTTATTCACATCCATCTTCCTGATTGTGTGTGCACTTTTCAGCGCGTGGCTGAGGTATAGGATTAATACGCCAGATATCATGGGCTATGTTTCCTCGATGACGATT
>AYLM01000158.1:0-23480 GCA_001625345.1 Cairneyella variabilis | reverse complement strand
TGAACTGAGTATATATAGTGATAATCCCAGTCTATGAGACCTAAGAAATGAAATCCCAGCTTGCCGAAAGGGGTAGTGCTTGCGTGGCACTAAAATAAGGGGTAAAAATACCGTTTTAGTACCGAAATATCCGACATGAGAATCCTCACTTCGATGTACCCGGTGTTGAGCCTGGGACTGGGAGCGCGTTGGGTGGAGCTGAAAGGGCGAGGCTGTTGGGTCATATGAGGGTGAAGTTTGGGGATGTGAGGGCTGGAGAGGATGTGGGTAAGTTGGCTTTCGCGAGAGATGGGGAAAGAGTTGTAAGAGGTAGGACGGATAGGACATATATTTGATTGATTAGACCTCACAAGACCACTGTACTAATACGAAACACACCTAGAATAGAATGTAACTAGCTGCCTGGTGAGTAATTGGAATACTTCGATCCTTAGTAACACTTAAGTACTTTTTCAAAATGCCACATGACTGATTGGCAACGCTCTTCAAGCACACTGCAAGTAATAATGGAGTCGCGTCACCTAATTATACTGCGCAAGGTCAGCGAGCACTTCCCATCTCTGACACTGCTTTCCTACCAGATCAGAGCCAATATGCTTCTTCGTCTTCTCCTTCTCCTCCGTCACATCACAGGGATCCTTCTTCAGTCCGAGACCGACCAAGAATCTATCCCAGTACCTTGACAACTTGATAAAATGCTCCATGTCTTCTTGATTTCTTATTTTAAAAGTGTATTCGAAATCATTGAGTTGTGCTAGGGAGGGTTCCCAAGCGTAACGTTGTCGAAAGTAATACTGAAATTCCACCCAGCTGGTAGACATGCTCCCCTGTAGCAAAGGGTTACTGCGCTCTCGGCATTTTTCGACCACGTAATCGTATTCCTCCTTCTCAAAGATTCGCTTCGGTCGTGGTTTGTGGTGCTCTGCCATGATCGACGATGGGTCCTGCAAGAAGAGGACAAGAGTTTAGTGATGGCTTTCGTTTGCAGAGCGAGTTTGAGTGAGAAGGCGAAGAATGAAGCTGGGAGAATATCTGGGTGTCTAGAATACTTGATATATGCGGTTTCTTTGTACTTGCAGTAAAATTTGAGCGTAGCTCTTTGAGATAGGTGATGGGTACGTTCGTAGAGAATGATAGATACGAACTCGGAGAAGACCGCATTGGGAAACAAAGAATTGCTCAATCACAGTCATGCTGGTTTCGCAATACATCTCGAACAATTCCGTTGAATAAACGATTCACACACTTCATGCTTAGAGGTAGACAGTTCCTTCCTAAACGGACTAAATGTGAATGTTCTTCGGACATGGACGCGAAGTATTCAACGCTTCGCTTGGTAGTATTAGGCTCTCATCAAATAACGCGAGCAGAACCCCAGGAGTGTCAAAAATGCTTTCCGACCTGAGAATTCTACCCAATGACATGAATTTTGCCCGCTTTCACCAATCATGAATTTTCAGGCTCTCTCACTAACAACTTTGATCCTGCCCGCTGGACTTTTGCCGAAGAGCGGCGACTTCCTTCCTTAAGCACTACAGCTCTTTCTGCGATATGAGCTTTTTCTCCAAGTCTTCCTTCTCACATCTTGTCGACCATTGGTCTCCTTGGGCCATTCCAGACTCCCTCAAGAGAAAAGCTGCCAATAATGCCCACCCAGCGTTACGATACATGGCCCATGAATATGGATTGTCTCCTCCTTCACGGGCCCTGTTGGGTGCCTCTTGGTGTGTCTGACGAATTTGAAGTCGGGCGCCCACTTTGCAATGACGTTTGACAAGAATGGAATGGCACGCCCCCCATCCGTGTACATGGTCGTTTCCATGTGCTGCAAAAAGATGCTTAGATGGCAGAAGAAAGCATAGTGAAACGATTCGATATAGAAGGTTTTTGGATAAATTAAAGAATTGTAAATATTCTGAAGAGCCGTTTGAGAAGCTTCGACAAAAATGTCATTCCATGAAATTCTCGCCTCGCTACTACCTATTAAAGCGGTTGTGCTATCCTCGAGATGTGGCAAAACCTCGTCTCAGTAGTTCCCCCTTTCCTTCCCAAAAAAGTTCACAAGAAATCCGAGAATCTCAGCGCCTGAAAAGTGTCCTTATCTCTCTGAATCTAATCACAAAATTAAATTCAAAAGAGCAAATCTGAACTGTAGCATGGCACTAGACCACTACCAGCCCTTCACCGAAAGACCAAAAAGTGGCAAAACACAACCAGCTATATCAGGGCCGTGGGGAGAGCGGCACTCCTGTATTGCTGGCCTTCCAAACGTAACTGAACACGTTTTAGAGGTGCAACACATAAAAAGCATGTTCGGGAAGACTCTCCGACCTGGGCTTTGTTGTTGGGCATAAATGACTTATTTAATTATGTATAGGTAGGTTTGTGGGTAGAAAGCGCTAGAAAAGTCTAAGTGTGAAGTGGCCAGTTATGGGCCGTTGCGTCATGGAATAGCACTAACACAAGATATGGGGATGTACTACATCACGGCTGGATGCCAGAATATATGAAATCTAGGTTAGAGGAAGTGCTTGAAGAAGGGAAGGAGGGAAACGGCATTTGAAGGCAAGGATAGACGAGCTTGAAGAAGAGGCAAGGAAATAGACTCGAAGTAGGCAAAGACTGCGAGGAAGGAGCACTTAAGAATGGGACCCAGGAAAAGATGATAGTCCAGAAACACCGCATTTAGGATCAATAGTTTCAATCGCATGAAAAGGTTTGTACATTCTCAAAAGAGCTGCGGTTTTAACATGCCCAAGCCACGGATCAGATCTAGGATTCATCTACCCATCCAAGCGTCTGTCCCATCTTGATCTTCTGTCCCTTTTCAACAGCCCAGTTCCATCCACCCTTCCTCTTGGTCTTCTCACCCATCCATCCCTCGTCAAGACTTGGTCTCTGACCTTTCGGCGCCTCGAAGACAAGTACAATGGTGCTTCCTAATTGGAAACCACCCATCTCCTCGCCCCTTTTTAATGCGTGACCATGAAGAACTGGGCTCGCTGCTTCGTAGGTAGCTTCTGCGAAGCCGCTGTAAGGCTCACCACGCTTTGAAGCTTCTTCAGCCGCTCTATCCGCTGCTGTGTCGGTTGTCAAAGAATTCGTCCGAAGTTCTCGGTCGAAATTGATCACGATAGAGCCTACATTCGTCGCGCCAACAGGTGTGAAGGAGAAGAAGCCATAGCGCCATCTCCCGAGAAGCACGACTCGCTCATTGAGGGTAAAAAGACCCGGCAATGTCTTTTGTAGGTAGGGTGAGACACTATACAGCTCTCCTGCAAAGTGCCTTCGTCTCTCTGCGACCCAGGCACATGGCGAGTGGAAGCGGTGATAATCTCCAGGTGCCAGGTAAATCACCACATAGTAGAGCGAGGTTCGATGGTCTGATGTAAGTCGAGAATACCACGGCTTCTCTCCCAATGCAAGATCTGCGCGGACCTCAGCTTCTGACGTTGGCTTTGGCGTTGTTGAGGCATCCTCTGCCTTCCTTCTCAAGATGCTCCATTTCTTCTGACTTGGGCCCGAGAACAAATTTGGAAGAGTGTATGAGATGCCGTTTACTTTAGCAAACTCCTCGTCTTGTTTGATAATTTCCTCGTCGCCCTCCCGGCGGCTGGTGCTCCTTTCCGACGAATCTCGATAGGGAGCGAAAATCCTTGCAGGGTCTGACGGATTGGGTGAAGTTTCTGGTTTACTGGTGCCTAGGAGGGCATCAAGACTGTAAGTCATTCCTTTGACTTGCTCTACCTCTCCGCTCTCAATTGCACCAAATTGAAGAACCCGCCCATCAGAGGGAGACAAAAGTGCATTGGGATTGGGATCTAATGGCCGAACATCTGGTTTCAAAGTCCTGTAAAAGAAAGCTGCGAGATTGGGGTATACATGAAGATCAGGCTCTGATACTTCTGAAAGACTTGAATAAATTTAGTAGATGATTGAAAGTAGGAGGGCAGGCCATACTCAACGCCGAAAATGAAAGAATATAACTTGAAACCAGGTACACGTAGATAATATGGGATCTCGAGTTCGTTGAACCTCCCCCATAGTCTTGAAATGGCTTTCAATGGTAACGTCGACATGACCTGCACTTGCCTGACCACTGTCAGCGGTGTTTGATCTTGAGGAGCGTTTTACCAACCATGGTCCAGTTGGTCGAATTCTCTCCCTTCTCTTTGGCCTGCCTTCGTGCTCACCACTACCACCGCTGGTGGAATACACATAACCATCATCTTCTAATTCCTCTTCGCGCCTCTTTGCATTTTCTCGCTCATTGATTCTGTACCATTGAAGGAGTCCGAGAAAACCAATTCCAACGCCAACAGGTATTGGATACCATTTTATTTTCGTTTCGCCGAGAGCTCTCCTCAGCCTTTTACCAAAAGGCTCCTTATAATCGTTCTGTAGGCGAGATCGGCTGGTGGAGGACGAGAAAAGACGAGATTTGTCGCATCTGCAGATGCGTAGCGATGGTGATCGTGAGAGTATGGGTATTCGCTGCACAGTTCGGGACTGAATAGATATGCGGGGTCTAGCATACGATGCTATCGACTGAGTCGCCATTGTAAATATGCCTGGCGTCGAAGTTCCAAGGGTATGTACAATTTGTGGTCCATGGGTGAGGTTGGAGCTACAGTACAGGTAATGACGATGTCTTGCTTTTCCAGCAGGCCGAGAAAGATTCCTGTCGGGACTGGAACTGTTTCACCCGCCTTGACAGGGGTGCCACACACTTATTAACAACATACGTGGAATCATCTTCACTTCATTGGGATGAACACCAAACATTCTACAAACCGCATTTAGGGCCTGTAGGCTCTTTCGTGTGCTGAGTCTTCCATTCATTCAATTGTTTTCTCTTTTACTTCAATGCTACAGTAACATACCTTGTTGAAGTACTTCTTGGCTTCTGAGAAGAGCTTCTGAAGCTCCTGCCCTTCGAATTCGAATTGCACGAACAACTTCGTCATGTCTCAATCTGCGAATACATCTGCGGCACCTGATGGGCCAACAAGGGATGAAGAGACCCCTCAGCCAGAGGGGTTCACTCTGCAGATCATATCTCCCTCTGTTGGTGTCGCAAATCCTCTAAGCTTCCCAAACTTACCAGCAAACACAACCGTCAAGCAGTTGAAAGCCAAGATTCGGGATGCCCTTCCTTCGAAGCCAGTTGACGAAAGTCAGCGACTTATACACCGTGGCCGGATGCTTGGAAGGGAGACCGAAACTATGTCAGAGGTCTTTGGACAAGAAGCTGTAAGAGCTATTGGGCTATTGATTGTATGGCAGGGTACTGATTGATTCTAGCTGTCACATCCCGAGCCCCAGACTCTGCACTTAGTCCTACGACCCATGACCGATGCTGCTCCTGCCCAGCAATCTACCTTTGCTCCTGCTACAGGTCCTCAGCCTGCTGTCGCAAATCCTCTTACCCAACCCTTTCTACCCCGCCCGCAGTCCACGCCTGCGAACCCTAACCATGGAATACACGGGATGCAGGCTCAACAGCCTCTTCCAGGATTTCAACATGGACAGCAACATCAACACCTACCCCAGCATGACCACGCTCACACCGTTATGGCTCAAAGATTGCAGGTCCTGCAACGTGAAGCCCAGCGTTTGCATCAGGAAATGGGTGCTCTCCAACAAAGAGCACAGGCAACCGCACATGGCTTGATGTTGAATGGTCAGCAAACTGGGGGACAAAATACGATGGCTCCAGCTCAAGGACTGTTTCAGGTACCTCGAGCTCCTCCGCCATTTCCTCCGTCCTTTCAGAATCTGATCAACCAGGGACAACGTGAGAGAGCAGCTGATGGCCGGCAAGGAGCTCAGGACCTAAGTGCGAATACCACCCCATTCGCCGCCGGCTCATTATCTGGTAGAGCCAGTCCCAACATCCACCGGCCTGATCATACAACAACATATACTCGGGAAGGCTACGGGCCCAATGGAGAAAGATGGCATATGACCGTGAACGAGACCACGACTACATTCCCAATGCAGCAACAACATCACCACCATCATATGGGCCACGGAAACACAAACCCTGCCCTGGATATTCAGGCAGTCTTGAGAAATGCTGATAGATTTTTGGCTAACCAGGGTGCTCAAAATCCTATGCAAAGAAGCGCCTCCAATCCTCCGCCGGTATCTCGGGCTGGACCAAACATGCCTCGTCCAGCCACTCCCGTAATACCTACTCCAGCGACGACCAATAGCTCACCTACGGCTTCTATGCTTCTGAATCCTGGTCTGAACCCTACCCTCCCTACGGTCACTTCCAATCCGCAGGCAGCCGTGGTCACTTCGAACGCTAATGGCGATCCCATGGTCTATATTCTTTCTTCTCCATCTGGTCCTCGAGCCCTTCTCATCGACAACTCCGGAGCTTTCTTCACACCCCGCCAGCACTCGAGACGCCACCAATCTCCCCCCCCAGGCTTAGCTCCCCAACCTCGAGATGCGGTGGCACTTCCAGAGTTCCGCAACAGAAATGCTCAACGGGCGGTACGACGCGGTCACCGAAACCAGCAGAACAACGCCCTTGAGCCTGTGAACGCTCCGCATGCAAACCCAGGAGCCGGTGCTATGGCTGCACAAATAGGACCTCTGCTTTGGCTCACCGTTCGCTTAATTGTTTTCGTCTGGTTCTTCACGGCGGGAAATCCCAGCTGGACACGATGGCTGATGGTCAGTGGTCTAGCTCTTGTTGTTTTCATCATCAATACGGGTGCATTGAACGGTGCAGCGGAGCAATTATGGGGACCCATCAGAAGACATCTTGAACGTCTGATCCCTCTTGCACCACCTGCTCCCCCGGCCCGAGCAGCAGAACCTCACCCGAACGGCCTGGCTCGAGAGGGCGCTGGAAATGATGCTCCTCGAAGACGAAGACCAGGAGAGCTTGACGAGCATGAAGTCGCAGCTAGACTTATGCAGCAGCGCAGAGAGGCGGATGCAGGATGGTTGATGACGCAGATTCGGCGAGCTGAACGTTCAATGCTTTTGTTCATTGCCAGTTTGGTACCTGGTGTGGGTGAGAGACACATTGCACACAGGGAGGCAGAAGTTGCAGCCGCCGAGGCGGAGCGACAACGAGAAATTGAGGCTGCGAATGCAGCCAATACGGAAAATGCTGATAGCATGGAAAATACAGCACCTAATGAGGTCGGATCCGGAGATTCTGCGCCAGCTGCAGGCGCCGCAGCAGCAGCAACGGGCGTCGAAAACCCGGCCGAGGAGAGAGAAGGTCAGAACCTTCGGAACCGAATGCTGAACAATGACCAACACCCTCCAGTCCAAGCTAATGGTTAAGTACCAGATGGTGAAGATGGAGAAGATGGACTGAAAGAACGGTGGTTCTTGTAATTATTACTATGGAAAGAATGATGACTGTAAAGAGTGTCAGAATGCATGAACCGAGTAGATTCCTCGAGTCCATTTTCATGCAAAGATGCAGGCCCTTGTTCGTGAGCATATGCAAAAGATACTGAGTTCCACAACTCAAACTCCACGGTCGATCTTACAATGTGCTTGAGTCACATTCAAGTTGCAATGAAGAATATACATTTTGAGGAAATATAAACAAGTGAATTAGAAATTGCTATGTAAACTACTTAAAAACGAAAATTGGGATTTACAAAGTCAGACCCGCTGCTTTGCTCACCGTTGCTTCTCGATCGTGAGCTTGAAGAACTAAACTCTCCTGACTGCTGTGGATTGTTGTAAGTAAACACTTCGCTACGAGGACCAGAAAAAAAAAGGTCCTGGATATTGCTGTGGATTGAGGTAAGTAATTACTTGCTCCTCAGGGTCTTGAGGCAGCCTATTATTGTAAAGCACTTCCCCATTAGGTCCGAATGGGCCTGGATGTGGTGGGTAATTGTACAGGTTGTGCTCTTGCCGGGGCGTAGATGAACTTGTAGGTTGATGTGGCTGTTGCGATGTCTTGTGTTTCTTAATCGGCCTATGACCGTCGTGAGGTCGTTCGAGGATCTTGTCATCAAGGATATCGCCTTCGTCGTCCCTGTCGTCTCGTTTCCGCTTCTCCTTAGGCGGCTTCGTGGTTCTCTCACGTGCCGGCGTTCTGGATTTGTCTTTGTCTCGCTCCTTTTCCCCATGATTTTTGACCCAGTCATCCAGGTCCCCCATATGCTTCTCGATAGAATATCCCCCGCGTCTTTCTCTTGCTCTCTGTTTCGCATCACTCTGTTCACGGAGATGCTCTTTTACCAACCGATATGAGAGGGAGGACTGCTTGTACCAGTCTCGCGGCCGATTCTCGTTGTTCTCGCCCCAGGATGCCACGGTGCTCTTGAACGTATCTACGATGTTCCTCATGGTGGTGTGATCTCGCGTGAGTGCCATCTTGTTCCTTTCATTTTCGACTCCTTTGAATTCGGTGCGGTAATCTCCTTTGACTTGGTAATATTGGCATATGAAAGGGAAGTCGAGGAACTTCTCCATGCAGTACAGATGGACGTAGCTCGTGTTGATATAGGGATCCGTGCCTTTCCTGCCAGGGAACTGCTCATCGAAAGCCACGCGGATCCAGCCCTTGGATATCGTGCGATTCGAATGAGGGCAGTCTTTGAAACGGCATTTGGCTGAATAGGCTCTATCAGGATAGCGCTCTGCACTGTCTGCTGGTACATTTTGGATGCGGAGAATGAGACCACGATCGTTGCGGCCGTTCAGAGGGTGATTCTGGATGAAGTGCATGATCTCTTCCTTGCTGAAGGTCATGGAGGGATCCAGTTCGCCATGTTCAGTGTATTGGAAGAGAGGTTCCTCACAGCTGTTGAGCGGCCCAAAATCCTTTGGACGCGCATGCGCAGGAAGACACACGTAATTTGAACGTGCAAATTCGAGGGATTTTTTTAGATTTTCCGGGCGCCTGCTCTTTTGAGGTCCCTTCGATCTTGTCGCTGATCCGGGAGTAGCGGCTCGAGATACTGGACTTTTAGGAGACCTAGTAGCTTGTGAGGCCGGGACATATGGCTTCGTCGTCGATATGGGACTAAAGGCTTGAGGATCTGGATTATGGGGAAACAAAGTAGGTTGTGGAGGCGGTTCCATCGGGTAACTTCCAGCCCCTTGACCGGCATACTCAGTGATCTCCTCGTAAGGAGCATCTGTCTCACTCTCTAAGGCTTGGTAGAGGGCCGATTGCAGAGTGGCGTCGAAAAGAAGATACTGATCAATGATTCGAAGAGGTATAGTAAAGTCAGGAAATAGATTTAGAACACTGTTTTCAAACCACTTGACCTGTTGATTTTGAGGCACGGGGATCTGTGCAGGACCGGCATGGGCGGTTTCTTGTTGATTTGGACCTGAATGCGAAGGTTGGGTGTGGCCTGAGCGAGATTGAAGAAGTAGAGCAGGATTAATTGTTCCCTGGGAAGGAATGGACGTGAGGCCAATCGAAGGAATTTGTTTAGGCGGAGGCGATAGGTGATAGTAGAACATGAGATCTTCTGTGGCATGTTCCGTGGGATCTGAGACGAAGGCTAGATTCTGGACATCGTCTGCTAATTTCTGATCCGGGTCTGCTCCCATTAGCAGTTGACGCAGCACTTCTTCCTTACTCTGCGTATTGAATTCATCTACGCCGCCTTCCGGAATGGAAGGTGTGCGATAATTAAGTCTGTCGCCAAATTCCCCTCCCATCGCGACGATCTCCCCTGGGAATTCCGAAAACATATTATTTCCAAATTCTTCGTCATAAAAACCAGCTCCGGTTTCCTGGGAGGTTTGATCATCTTCCTGGTTACCAGAACCGGAGACTTTCTTTGACGTATTCATTGTCATTGCTGGGTATGTGGGGAAAGTGATGTAGCAGATACACGATCCAGTCGTGTCGTGTCTAGAGTGAAAGAAATCTTGTGGCTGATTATTAAAAGAAGCTATGTATAGATTCGAAATACACAGTGGAACAGAAAATAGCAATGAAGATCGTACGGGGAGAAACAGCTAACCTCACTATATGCTTCGCAGCATTCTTTATACCCGCTGATGACTTGAGGAGAGAAGGAGAATTCAATTAGATAAAGAGTGTATGATTAGAACTGACTTTGAACAGCATAAGCAGTATAATGTGGTGAACAACTGGAGTCAAAAGATCTTTTTATTGTCTGTCCTTGAAGGCTGTGCAAGCGGCGCATGATAAATAAAGAGTTCTGTCTCCGATTCGTACTGAGCTTCCACGATGATGCCAAATTCCCCGCAGGCGAGATCCGTAACTAGTTTGGTGGGAAGATGCTCGGAGTTCTTTGCCGCTCTTCGCTAGGTCCATCATTCATTCACTGGGTTTGGCGCTGGAAATACCTAGGTACTGCACATTGAGGTCAGCAACCATAGATAATAGTCTCGGCGGTGTTGAACGAATGTACAGGAGAACAAGTATTCAGTAGGTCTCCAAGTAATCATCACTGAGATCAGAACAGGTCTTGTGATAAATGCTTTATTTATATCATCACTTTGCTCAGGAACGTAATAAGGAAGACAGGAGAGTACATACTATAAGTCGACCAGAGATTCATCAGGCTATGGGTATTTCAGTTTGAATTAGCCACTGACAAAGAGACTCGACATTATCTTTCACAAAGGACCATGTCTGGCGGGCGATCCAATGACACCAGTGTCCAAAGAAGCTCAGCTATGATTCGTTGGCTAAGTTTTGCAATCTCTAAGTTGATTATGGTATTTCAAGAACCGATGGAGGGTTATCACTTGATAATACTTCCAACGAAGACCTTCCTTGCAAAACAAGCTGAGGAGGGATTGAGCTAGGTCGACCGTCGACGGTGGAGACTTGAAGCAGCTCATATTATGAATATAGCAATTTCGTTGCTGCTGAGCGGACGCAATCTCCTGTTGACTCGAAGGCTCTCATGCCAAATGTTCAGAAGTGGACGAGAAGATAGAAAATCAAACATGAAGAGACTTCACACCAGTCTGTGCGGGGTGGCTTGTTCCAAAGCAGAGTAGCGCCACTCGGTACGAACCTGCATGGTACGGGGGCGTTTATCGGCAGCACACGAGAGAATACGAAGCAGGGTTCGACGAGGAACACAGATCTCATTGAATCTTGGTTGTGACCGAATGATGTTGGCTGGCTGTTGCTCAAGAGCCTGCCTCAACATTCATCGCACGGTTTCGCTGCCCAAAACCCATGGTTGCGACGATTCGCGATCCTCCTTGAAGTCTGCAACTTTCAACTCTGTCCGCTAATACACTGGCAGCGGGAGGATACCCCAAAGATGGATACTGCCAGGATGGAGGAAAACAACCCCGAATTGCAGGCAAAACTGCAGGAGCTCGAGCATGAACTAGAGGTGAGTGACAGTGTTTCCAGTGCAAGGAGGAAGTGTTTTGCTTCTGTCTCGTGCGAGTGCGCATGTACTTTGATGTAGTGGGATGTCGGGGTGGATTTCCAACCTATGAGCTCAATTACTTACTTTTGAAATGATCAGGAAGGAGACATTACTCAAAAAGGGTATGGAACTATTCCTCCATGACGCGCAGACATGGCGCAGTCCATGCCCCACGATGTGTGAAGTTTGTTTCTGATTCAGCTCCGCAGATACCAAAAACGAAGGACGGTCCTATTATCGCAATACTTGGGCTCTTCAGCCATTGCTGCTGATTTGAAAGGCCTGCGGATACACTCTCCTGATAATACCCTCCACCCTTCGAACGATGGATCTCGCAGCGCGTCACTTGCAGCGCTCAATGCGAACTCGAGAGACTCGTATGGGTCGAAACCTGAAGTACCCCCGCAATCTCCAGCTCGAGTAGGCTCATCGGGACGGCTGGACACAATGGCGAGTGATTATGGCAATTATGGGAACAACCGAGGACAAGATGGAGGCTTTTCATATGCGGGACCACCAAGTGCGTTGAAGCTAGGCGTTCGCAATCCAATTACACATTCTGGACATGACTCTCTATTCCTTCCAGGCACGCCCGTTTCCGGAGGAAATTTTGAGTCTAGTATGACAATGGCATCATCAGTTTCTGGCGCCAATTACGCTTTCAACCCTGCCCACCAGGCTGGGTACGTCGAGCAACAAGGAGATGTATATGAAAGCCACGCAGGAACTATGATGGATTCTCATGGCACCATGTTAGGTGAATCTCAGCAAGGCTATTTTTCCGACTTTGCAGGCCAACAAGGATATGACCAAGGGCCTCCAAATGCATATGGCGGAGGGCCACACCGATATTCCTCAAGCGATGCCTTTTCTCCCACCGCTGCTATGGCACCGCCCATGTTGAGCACAAGTGATCTCCCTCCTCCTGCCGCGTTGGAGTACCAAATGCCATTGGAACCAAGAGATGTTCCATTTGCGGTCTACGATCCTCACGATGGCAATACTCCAATGTCAAAATTCGATAATATAGCGGCGGTCCTGAGGCATCGAAGTCGAACGACAGCAAAGATGCCCGCCTACTGGGTCCTGGATGGCAGGGGAAAGGAAATCTCGTCCATCACTTGGGACAAGCTCGCCAGCAGAGCCGAGAAGGTTGCTCAGGTAATTAGAGATAAAAGCTCCCTGTATCGAGGAGATCGGGTTGCTTTGATATACCGGGACACCGAGATCATCGATTTTGCAATTGCTTTACTTGGCTGCTTTATTGCTGGGGTAGTTGCTGTCCCCATCAATGACCTTGAAGACTATGCGAAGCTTAATCTAATACTCACATCCACTCAAGCACATCTTGCTCTCACTACAGATAATAATTTGAAAGCATTCCAGCGAGACATCACCACTCAGAAACTCCAATGGCCGCGGGGTGTAGAGTGGTGGAAGACGAACGAATTCGGAAGCTACCACCCAAAGAAAAAGGACGAAGTACCGCCTCTGACGGTTCCGGATCTAGCATATATTGAATTCTCGAGAGCACCAACAGGAGATTTGCGTGGAGTTGTTATGAGCCACCGTACGATCATGCACCAAATGGCGTGTCTCAGTGCAATCATTTCCACGGTACCATCCAATGCGCAAGGAGACACTTTCAACGCCGGTCTTCGAGATAAGAATGGAAAACTCATGGCTGGACCAGGCAGCACGGGTGAAATTCTTTTGTCCTATTTGGACCCTCGCCAAAGCATTGGCATGATTCTTGGCGTCTTGTTGACGGTGTATGGCGGTCATACTACAGTCTGGATGGAAGGCAAGGCTGTTGAGACGCCTGGGCTTTATGCCCATCTCATCACGAAGTACAGAGCTACATTGATGCTGGCAGATTATCCTGGCCTCAAGAGAGCAGCATACAATTACCAGCAAGATCCGATGACTACTCGAAACTTCAAAAAGGGAATGGAGCCGAATTTCCAATACGTCAAAATGTGTTTGATCGATACTCTGACGGTGGACTGCGAGTTTCATGAAGTTCTGGCTGATCGTTGGCTACGTCCTATGCGGAATCCTCGTGCTCGTGAATTAGTTGCTCCAATGCTGTGTCTTCCGGAACACGGAGGCATGGTCATTAGTATGCGGGATTGGCTTGGTGGAGAGGAGCGCATGGGTTGCCCTCTGAAGTTGGACATGGGCCATGACGAGGAGTCTGAAGATGACAAGGAAGATGAAAAGGAGAAGGAGAAGAAGTCCACTGGGAACGGCTTTGGCAGCTTGATTGGAGGTGGCACAACAACAGCAACCGAAGAGAAAGGTCGGACTGAACTGAGCGAAGTTCTTCTTGACCGTGAATCTTTGAAGACAAACGAAGTCGTGGTTCTTGCTATTGGCGAGGAGGCACGTAAGAAAGCAAGCAGCGACCCTGGGACCGTCAGAGTGGGTGCATTTGGCTTTCCAATACCAGATGCAACATTAGCTGTTGTAGATCCAGAGACTGGACTTCTTGCTTCGGAACGTTCGGTAGGAGAAATCTGGGTCGACTCTCCGTCACTATCTGGAGGATTTTGGGCGTTGCCTAAGCACACGGAACAAATCTTCCATGCTCGGCCTTACAAATTCGAGCAAGGAGATCCTACTCCAATGATGGTGGAGCCCGAGTTTCTCCGCACTGGCTTACTTGGTACTGTGATTGAAGGCAAGGTCTTCGTCCTTGGTCTTTATGAGGATCGTATTCGTCAAAAAGTCGAGTGGGTCGAACATGGACATGAGGTGGCAGAACACCGCTATTTCTTCGTTCAGCACATTATTGTGAGCATCATGAAAAATGTTCCGAAGATCTACGACTGTTCAGCTTTTGATGTCTATGTCAACGAGGAGCATTTACCCATAGTACTGTTGGAGTCGCAATCGGCTTCAACAGCACCCGTGACATCGGGAGGTCCGCCTCGTCAGCTTGATACTGCTCTGCTGGATTCGCTTTCCGAAAGGTGTATGGAGGTCCTGATACAGGAACACAATCTGAGAGTCTACTGTGTAATGATCACAGCACCAAACACGCTGCCAAAGGTTCTCAAAAATGGTCGAAGGGAGATCGGCAACATGCTTTGCAGACGAGAATTCGACCTTGGCAACTTGCCATGCGTTCACGTCAAATTCGGTGTCGAGCGGGCTGTGCTAAATCTGCCAATCGGTGTGGATCCGATCGGTGGCATTTGGTCGCCTGTTGCCTCCCAAACTCGAGAGGACATTCTCTCTCCTGGTGATAAACAGTACTCTGGTATTGACCGTCGTGAAGTCGTCATCGATGATCGTACCTCTACTCCTCTGAACAACTTTTCGAGCATTGTTGATTTGCTCCAATGGAGAGTCGCGAGACAAGCTGATGAGCTGTCGTATTGCACAATCGATGGAAGAGGTAAAGAGGGTAAAGGTATTACATGGAAGAAATTTGATACCAAAGTGGCTGCTGTAGCCATGTACCTGAAGAATAAGGTCAAGATTCGAGCTGGCGACCACCTGATTCTCATGTACACTCATTCCGAGGACTTCGTATATACGGTACATGCATGCTTCTGTTTGGGTGCTACTGCGATCCCCATGGCTCCGCTTGATCAGAATCGATTGAATGAGGATGCTCCGGCATTTCTTCACATGGTGGCAGATTATTCAGTCAAGGCAGTCCTGGTTAACCAAGATGTCGATCATCTTCTGAAGCAGAAAGCCGTCTCGCAGCATATCAAGCAATCGGCACAAGTCTTGAAGGTTTCGGTCCCAAGTGTTTATAATACGACGAAGCCGCCAAAGCAGAACAATGGCTGCAGAGACCTCGGCTTGACGATGCAACCAAATTGGGTCAAGGCTGGCTATCCCGTTCTGGTTTGGACATATTGGACTCCGGATCAACGAAGAACAGCCGTTCAATTGGGTCACGACACTATTATGGGAATGTGCAAAGTCCAAAAAGAGACATGCCAAATGACAAGCTCAAGACCCGTCCTCGGCTGCGTTCGAAGTACAAGTGGCTTAGGATTTATTCACTCATGTCTAATGGGTATCTTCGTTGGGGCGCCTACTTACCTTGTTTCTCCAGTCGAATTCGCACAGAATCCTGTCTCCCTGTTCTTGACGCTGTCACGATACAAGATCAAGGATACGTATGCAACCCCGCAGATGCTGGACCACGCCATGGCCATCATGCCAGGAAAAGGTTTCGCCTTGCACGAACTGAAGAACATGATGATCTCTGCCGAGGGTCGTCCTCGAATTGATGTCTTCCAGAAGGTTAGACTTCACTTCGCCCAGACCGGCCTTGACCGAACTGCGATCAACACCATCTATTCCCATGTCCTCAATCCTATGATCGCCTCGCGATCATATATGTGTATTGAGCCTATCGAGCTTTGGCTTGATAAACAGGCACTTCGACGCGGCATGATCTACCCCGTTGACCCCGACCAAAATCCAAAGGCCCTTCTGGTTCAAGACTCAGGCATGGTCCCCGTGTCAACTCAGATCGCGATTGTTAACCCAGAAAGCCGAGCTCTCTGTCATGACGGTGAGTATGGTGAGATTTGGGTCGAATCGGAAGCTTGCGTGAAGGCGTTCTATCTCTCGAAGGATGCCTTTGATTCCGAGAGATTTGACGGTCGAACTCTTGACGGCGATCCTATGGTCCAGTACGTCCGTACCGGAGATCTAGGCTTCTTATACAACGTTAGCAGACCCATTGGTCCTAATGGTGCCCAAGTCGACATGCAAGTACTATTCGTCCTTGGAAGCATTGGGGAAACCTTCGAAATCAATGGACTCAGTCACTTCCCTATGGATATTGAGTTCTCTGTTGAGAACTGCCACAGGAGCATTGTGGCTGGAGGATGGTAAGTTCGTCCGATGCCCGTGAAATCTTGACTAACAGGATATCAGTGCTGTTTTCCAAGCCGGTGGGCTCATCGTGGTTCTCGTCGAAGTGGGAAGAAAAGCCTACCTCGCTTCTATTGTTCCTGTGATCGTCAATGCCATTCTCAACGAGCATCAGATTGTAGTTGACATTGTTGCATTTGTCAACCGCGGCGACTTCCCTCGATCAAGACTCGGCGAGAAACAGCGAGGCAAGATCCTAGCCAGCTGGGTTACGCGTAAGATGCGAACCATGGCCCAATTCGGCATACGGGACCCTCAGTCTGGCCTGTCGGATGTCACTGAGACAATGGAGCCTCGAAGCGGTCTTGCCAGCATCAAGAATGGAAGCATAATGACGAACAGTTTCCGCAACTCTGATCCGGCACCACGCATTCTGGAAGAAAACCAATCCCGGCAGTCTGGAAATAGCTTTGTTCCTTTACCAACGGGGATATCAGAAATGCCAGCACAGAACTATGATGATTCACCTAGTGGATCCCCCACCAATGTGGCTTCCACAAAGAGCGATAACACGCCAACTGATATTCGAAAGGACCACTTTGAACTTCCGACAGATGACTATGACCCTGAGAAGAACAACTTTCAAGACGACCCACCGACATCCCAGGTGCCGGATTTCAAAACACAAGGGCCGTCACCACCTCGAGTTGGGCCAAAGCCAGGCTCGAGTCCACAGATCAATTTGCCAGCAGTCGAAGGACGAGAAGGAGATCTCTGGAGCCTTCCTAGTCAGCAACCTCGCTCGAACTTAAGGGTACAGAACGAGGATTTCAAGGGTGAAGATGAAGAGGATTGGAAGAACGATGCAATAATGCATATGAATTTAGCAGGCCGATAATGAAGAACGGCTCTTGCATAATAAATGGATAGATGAGGCATGTTAGTGTATATTGTGGTCTTGGGAATGATGGTGTTTATCCCAACCAGCGGCGAGGTGTTCAGCGGAGCATTATGCTGATCTGCAGGCATTTCCGGAGTGTTTGAGTCTTCTTTGAAGTATAGCTTAGCTTCAAGATGCACAGAGGTTATGTGTATACTGGTGGATCTCTGATACAGAATTGAAGATTCCCTGCAACTCTTACCTTTCTACCATCAGGATTCTATGCATATGTGAAAGAGTGCTAAACATCTTTCCACTTTCGAATGGAATCAACTCTATTTACTGAGGAATCGTCGCAGAGATAAATTCGGTCGCCCTTTCTGCTTTCAAAAATCAAAATTGTGCTTTAATGCAAAAGTAGACATTGGGACGCTAGTGTGTGGCTTTTTCACAGCAGCTGAGTAAAGACCATGAATTGAGAATGGTCAAGCTTGATCTTAGTCCTTGACTGCAGTTCTTGTTCACTTAGATGCAAGACTTCGGAAGTCAAGAAAACTATCCACAAAACACTCCTGCTTCCTTATCTCCCCAGTCGCCTTCCGCCTCCTCGAGAACACTTTCCAAATTCGTATTGCACGTGACGTGTTATTCGTCCCAAATCCTGACAAGCTTCGGCAGGTCACTCAACCCTTCGGAAAGCTGCGTTTAAGCACGAGCGCTCCCACTTGCATATTGTTACTTTTGTCTCTAACCCAGATCCGCATCAGACGAGTGGAGAACAATGGCTCAGCGACCGGGAGCAATGGGGGAACAGGAAACCTTTCCTGGGGCAGCCTTACATGTCATCATTCTGGTAAGAATGCATTTCGTCCCTACTCGTCGGTCATATATCCCACCAATGGGCTGTTGCATAAGCTGAGAGCCTTCTTACATCATGGCGAACGGATCGTGTGTTGCGCTGTCTTTCCTTTTGGCAAGACAATGCCCTTGTGAGCAGAAGGCCGCCTCACCCAGTTGGAGTGGTCACGTGCTACCTTTCCATCGAGTCAAGTCCAAGATACTCCTTCCATATCGATCTTTCTTCTGAGCTTTCAATTCGGATCTTGATACTTGCTAACATGGGTACTCGCAGGGCTCTGGAGGAGGGCCACGAGAAGACAACACCACCGCGTTCCTTGCACGGTCCACTGCGGCTGGATGGAAGAAGGGGTGCCTGCTTGCTGTCGATGCAGGCGTTGGTCTCGCAGCTATTTGCAGAATACTGGACCTTCATCCATCAGATTCATCTGATAATGAGCCAGACAGAACCGTCACTCTCACTAATGGTCCCTTTGCAGGCCTGCAGCTTCCCCACAACAACAAGCAAGCCAATGCCGCGCACATCACCCGGGACCTCGTCGACACATATATCATCACACATCCCCATCTTGACCACATCAACGGCTTTGTTGTAAATACTGCTTCTCTTCAAGGCTCCCGTCCGAAGCGCCTTGCAGGCTTACCATCCACCATTGATGCGATCAAGAATCACATTTTCAATAACGTCATCTGGCCCAATCTATCGGACGAAAACAATGGCGCGGGATTGGTCACTTACATGAGATTGATTGAAGGAGGCTCTCCAGCATTTGGTGAGGGAGATGGGAAGGGCTATGTTGAGGTTTGCGACGGGTTAAGTGTCAAGACTTGGAGCGTCAGTCATGGACACTGCATTGAGAAGCATAGCCATCGAGGCTCGAGTGTTGGACTTGGATCCCCTTCCGATCCGCTGCGTCAGATCGATGCTTCTCCGCGGTTACGTGGCAACTCAGGATCTCAGCAAAGTCTTCATCCGGCTCCTCACTCCCCGCTGAGTCTTACTCCAGGCGACTTAGTCCGAGTTAATTCTCACGAGCGAGTCTGCGTGTACGACAGCTCGGCATACTTCATCAGAGATATGGCTACAGGGAAGGAGGTTCTGATATTTGGAGACGTGGAACCAGACTCAATTTCCTTGTCACCTCGCAACCGACGTGTGTGGAGCGATGCAGCGCCGAAGATTGCAACAGGCCTGCTATGCGGAATCTTCATCGAATGCTCGTACGACGATTCGCAGTCCGAGGATACACTTTTTGGCCATCTAGCTCCACGATATCTCATCGAAGAGTTGAAGGTCCTAGCCAGCGAGGTGCAAAAGTGCAAAGAGAGCAGAAAGCGAAAGAGAGAAAGCAATGGAGAAGATAACGGCCACTCACATGCTATTCTTCCCACCCATACCCGAAGCCGCATTGCACACGACACGAGTCCTCAAGTCAGTCCTCAAGTCAGCCCGCGATCAGTTCGCCCGCGAGGATCGATCGACTTCGAGATTACCCACGCAGATGGGACCGAGGAGAAGATGGAGACAGAATCACCTCCAGAGCCGGCGATGCACGGCGAACAATCCGCCCTCCCAATGCACAACTACAGCGAGTACTCACTCAAAGGCGTCAAGATCGTAATCATACACATGAAGGAGAAGCTTGATAATGGCCCAGTTGTTCAAGAGACAATATTTCAACAGCTAGAGGCATACGAGGAGCAGGCAAAGCTGGGATGCCAGTTCGTCATCTCGCAGCGTGGCCAGGCTATGTACTTTTAATTCGTCGGTGCTGGATGGAGTTGGTTCGGGAGGTTAGAGCTTGGCATGGACTTAGCGATACGGCGTTCTGCTTCTCATAAACGAGGGTGGCTTTTTCACACGACGGCGGCATGATTGATGGCTTTGGGTGGCAGCGAGATTTGCAGGAGTTTCTGCGTTGGCTTGATTATGGAAAATCGTGAGCATTGAGGAAGGGCATCACTTAATGTAAATCCTCGGGCTGGCATGACATGAAAATTGAATTGCAAAATCGTACTAGACATGCATGGTCCTTGCCTTGTGATGGATCGAGAGTCAATTTGTCAAAAGATAAAAGAGTCAAGCGAGAAGAGACTCGACACCCTTAGCAACAGCGAGTTTCTCGGGTCATAGTAGATAAGTCTGCAAACTCAGTAACATCATGAAACGAGTATCAGAAGCAAAAAAGCTTATACGCCACCTTCTGCTTGACATGACATCACCTCTTCTTGTAGTAGCGTAGCCGTCAAGTTAGTCCAAAGGCTTGCTCACTCGCTTGCGTGAATCTCGGAAAGGGGCAGCAAGCAAGCAGGAAAAGGAACAAGAAGCAAAAAAGTTCTTCCCGCAGTGAGCTGCGAGCTTACATCTTTCCCACCAGGGCTCTTCTTTAATCCTAGCGCTATTTGTCTTATTTTAGTTTCCAGTTTAATTTTCCCTGGTTTTAGTCCTAACTCTTCCTGGTATATCCTTGGCATTTCCCCTAGTAATTTGGCATAATTTTTTTTTTTGGTCCTGGCTATTTTTTATGTTCCGGTATAGGTTTTGCGATTTTCCTGGTATTTGTAGTCTTTCTATTGATATAGCTTTATTGTTTCCTTTTAAGTTCGGGGTATTTTTGAGCCTTTTCGTTGTGTTGCCGGTGTATAGTAGTAGTAGCGTTGTAAAGATGTTAGAAGTAGATCCTCGTAAAGTGTGGATAAATAGGTTTAAATCGTAGTGTCGTGTGCCCGAAGGCAAGAGAAAATTGCTTTTTCTGGGTTATAAGCATACTCTTTGCAAAATAAAACGTACGGGAATGATGACGATGTTTGGGTGTGGCTAGGCCAAGAGGGGGGAGAGTTTGCTTGGGACCGAAGCGGGTTTGGGGTTAGCGAGGTGGTTTGTGGAAGGACACGTTTTCTTAGGTGGGAGATCACGAAAGTTAGGTTGGGAAGTTTGGCGATCAAAGAGATGAGAAATGGTAAATTTTTGACAAACTGAAGTGGGAGTTCCAAGCTGCGTATCTTGGTGTAGAACCTCGGCTCTTTCCTCCATCCGGAATTCCTGTGGACCTTTGGACAACCATGAATTTCAAAGATGCCATATCTGCGTCTCAATTGGGACGCCGCACACAATTCCAGCTTACCAATTATTCAGATGAGTTGGCGGTTTGGAGCAAAGGGAAGGGAAACTGTCTCGACCTGTCGCAATCACTAATTCCTATCAGAATTGTAGAAAGAGCTTTTCACAATACATGTTCAATATAGAGGTTTTGAATCATTATTTCAGGATGGCAAGGCTGCAAGAGCAGTAGTTGGATTGCAAACTTCTTTAAAAACTTCTCCGACCTCCCCGTATCATCCATCGTCCCCATCATCGTCGTACTCAAAACATGCAGCCGAGCCGCCGCAGCTGTTCAATCCTCGAACATCGCCGCCGGAGCCGCCTCCTTCACTCCACCCGGTCAACGTCACTCTCCCTCTCCCTCTCCCTCTGCCTCTCCATCTTCCTCCCCCTCTCCTCCCAGTCCCACTCCATAAAATCCTTATATGGAAATTCACAGATCTTGCAACCCCGCACACTGATCTCTCGCGAATCACCCCTCGGGCGCATGATCTCGACCTTGCTCGTCTTCGTCTTGCCATTTAATGGCCTCGTCACCATTCGCACCTCCCGCTTGTAAATTTGTGGCCCCTCCCCCGGTCGGCACATCGCACTCAGCAGACTTCTCTGGTATGGGCGCCACTGGTTGTACCATGACTCTTGACGCTTAACTCTGCGCACGCCGTTCACCAATTTGACCTTGGCGATCTTTTTCTCCGCTTTCGCCTCGTCCAGAAGCTCTCGTCGCTTCCTGACATGGTTTCGGTGTCTCCTCTGACCGCTTCTGACGTCCCATTTGGTTCTCAGGAGGTATAGCCACGGTGACGGAAGTTCGGTGATCTTGTCATGCTCCCAGTCCTCGGTATCGTGTGATCGGCAGTTATGTGCTCGACGAAGACGGTCTCGCTCCGCTTGCTCTGCTGCTTCTTGTCGCGCGCGCAGGACAGCGGTTGGGTCATCCTCAGCGGTATCCAATTCAGGATCAAAGCCTGCCGGGAAGGTGGGAGAGGAGGGAGGAGAGGAGGAGGAGTGAGGTGATGGAGATGGAGGATTCGGATATTCGTATTCCTGGGGCTCTGGAGTGTCCTCTTTTTCCGGTGTGGGGAATCTGGTGGGTGCCTCTAGCTCGTTCTCTGGTTCTGGTGGAGACTCAAGGAAATGGGTGCTACAATTGTCCTGACGACGGACAGGAGAGTCGGGAAGCGGTGTTCGAGACTCCGGCTCTGGGCCTGGTTCGACCTGAGAAGTGGTTGATGACTCCAGATCCAGAAGAGCGGGATCTATTGGAGTGTCGGTGGTGATGGCCGTGGCGTGAGCATTGGAAGAGGTGTTAGTGTGAGCGTCCGAAGAGATGTGAGCATCGGAAGCGATGCGGGAGGAAGCGTTGGAAGAGATGTCGGAGGGTAGAGAGGAAATTGAGGACGGAGAGGAAGCCATGCCGAGGAAACCCAAAGAGGAAGAACTGTGATAAAGACAGTGCTTTGAATTGTTTGTATCTGAATTTTTAACGTCGTGAATCCTTGGATGGAAGGCCGAGTTTCTTGAGTTGGCTGAGGGGAGAAGGGAAGAATCTCGAGATGAAATCAAAGACCTTGGGTATTTAAGTCCCAGTGATGGCGCCATTGAACTTGATAGTATTGTGAATTATTGGTATTGTAGGTATTATCCGCTCCTTCGTCCTACGTATTCTCGTCGTATTGTAGTCCTTGGTGTTGTGGTTAAGCGAGTCGCGGAATATTAACCGCTCTACCTTCGTATTATAAGACCTCAAAGCAAACAATCAAACAAGAGGCGCCCCCAATGAAGAGTGAACCAGGGAATTACTTCCTATTTGTATGCCTCCCAATCTTTCCGTCAGCGTCATTCCCAGTCCCGATGCAAATGCTGGGGCCGATGGGGGAGCTAGTCATGTGGTTCGCGATTAGCGAGGCCCCTTTCCTTTGAAGGCTCGGTCCCGCTCCGCAAGGAGGTGGCGACGATATTAGTTTCGATGTGATGCCAAATGTGGACTGCCAAGCCTAAATATTTCCTGTGATGGCAAATCGCGCACATTTGGTGATAGAATTGCCACTTTAAGCGCTCCATCGTATTGCACAGCATCGTCCACCCGGTCGCCACGAAGACTGAGATGCTTCTTCGCACGACGATCGGAATGGTATCCTTACGCTCTTCTGAGGAAGACATTTGGATATCTCAAGTTCATGAGCATCTCAGCCCACCTGAAGATTTGGTCATGAGTTGACAGGGGATAATGATGTTTGATGTTGCTTTTGAGCGGAGATTAGAGGCGGAAGAGGTCATTGTATAACCACTGAAGTCCTCAAGTGAGGGACAGTGGCCTTGGTAGGTGCAACCTTTGCTCCTTCCAAATTTGGAACCGCATTATGCATTGTGTGAGTGAGGATGTTTGATATTGCTTTTGAATGGAGGTCGGAAG
>AYLM01001044.1:0-10390 GCA_001625345.1 Cairneyella variabilis | reverse complement strand
GAAGGCGCGGGCAAAAGGGTAAAGACTCAATTGATCGAATGCCTATTGTACAAAGACCCAAAGCTAGATACGGAAGAAGGGAGGGGGAAAGTCCTGACTATATATCCGGATGACGGATCACATAATATAGCGGGGAGTCAGGGCAAGGGTTTGAACCGCTGCCCTAACAATAGGTATTCGACCAATTGAGTTTTTAACCTTTTCCCCGCGCCTTCACATATATTATATTTCTTCTTTTAAGGCCAAACTATTACTATTTTAGATAATACTATAAGTAAACTTAAGTTTAGCTAAAAAAAAAAAAAGGAATTACCAAATTACTCTAAAATATATTAGTAATTTAGTTCTTCTGTATAGGGCCCTAGCCTTAGGTAGCCTTCTCCGCTTCATAACTCTTAGGATAAGGTTATAGCTATAAGGCTAAGCGTTATCAAGTGTGTTATACCGGGCTAAAGACTAGCTCACAACTTTCGAATAAAGAACTACTTGCACTTGAGAGAATTGGAAATATAAACCATACATTATATCATACATCATAACACATAGTCGATCCTCCCCAGTCGTCATACATCCCTCCAATCAGACGATTGACCAGCATCCCCCTTGCTCATTTCTTTCCCATCCTGAGACAAACACACTTGTAGTAACCTTACAATGTAATAAACAACGCTTTTCCAATCCCAAGACCGGCATTACATACTGTATTCATAATCCATTCGATCGCATTATTCCCAAATCAAAAAACCAGTGACCAAAGTTAGGGTATATGTGGGAACGTACAGTGTATAATACATGGGGGTATCGTGTGTGAAGCAAAAGCAGAATGTCTAAGGGCAGAAAGCAACAAAAACCAACGCTCGTTCGCTCATCTTCAGTCGTTAAATGGAATGGGTAAAAAAAAAAAAATTGAAAAAGGACGAAGAGAATAGTAAAATATGAAAACAGTAGTACGTCGAGTAAAATTACATCGTATCCGTTAGGTGTTGTCGGCGGATGCAGCAGGGTCGCTGGGTATGTTAAGCCAGATAGTGCAGTTGAAGTTGACAGTATGAAACAGTCGCTCAGTTGATCAACCAGAGATCCTCCACCTCATCGTAACACTAGGAAATTCCTCCGCACCCTCACCCCGGAGGATATGCTTACATCTCGTAAGTCTATTTGCTTTCTCGCAAAGATCCTCTCTTATTTGGCCGTCCGTCTTGCGACATGCATCGATCGCTTCCACAACCTCATGAAGCTTCGCTTGCACAGCTTGAAGAACACTCCACTGTATCCCATCGGGTTCTCTAGCACACGCATTCGCCATCGCTAGCCTTCTACCAGGACTTTCGAGCGATAGCACGTACTCGAGAATTTCGTCGAAGCCGCTGGTGGCAATGTTGAAGACGAGACTCTTGCCTGCAGGATCGAGAACGTGAAGGGCTTCACGGAGCGTGATATCGTCGGCAGGGATAAGGGTGCGAAAGATTTCGGCGGTTTGAGAAGCCGTTTCGGGTGTATTATCATTATTACAGCGTGTGTGAGCGATGATGGCATGTGCTGGCGTCGTCCCCGTGTCGTCGGGGCCATTACGATCTCTGCCAGATGCACATGCGCACTTGATGAGATCGAGATAGGAATCTGAGTGAGTATTTGTCTTGCATATTCGACATTCGAAGAAGCCAAGATATGATATACCTCGAATTCCTCGAGCGATGTCACGGAAGCCATAGCGTTGGGCATAGCTATTCTGGTTGCCTTCGCATGAAGAAAGAAACAGGCTGACCTCGGAGAGGCCGGCTTGGATCTTCGCGAAATCTGTCCGTGATTCTGACTTGATCTTGAGAGAAGCTTTGTTCATCAACTTCATAACGTTTCGGCCGGAGGTGTCCAAGGACCGAAGTTGATGTTCTGCATATGGAAATACGTTCATGATCTTCCGGTAAAGGTTGCGCTCGAGAGGATGCTGAAGAAGTGCATGAAGTGGAGTGCGACAGTATATGTCCCGCTGAGTGAGGAGGAGGCCAGACGGAGATCGGCGATCCTTGAACCATTCTAAGATGTCGATCAATTCCTCTCTTAAATCTTGTGGATTGAGTACGTGAAGCGGATTTTGTCCGAAAACATTCTGATTGTCACTAAATGATATTCGAACAAGGTGGCTGTAGTATTCCATAGAAACTCCAGCAACCATGAGGAAGTGGATTGGATAGTTGCCAGCGAAATCAGCCTTTCCAATGTCTCTGAGGTGTCTCATTGCAGCGACGAAGGTTCCGATGTCCATGCTTCGAGCGTGAAGCATGAGAGCGTGCCACTGAGAAAATCCACATATAAGGCAGCTCGTGGAGAACCTATCCCACAACAACTGACTATGGTCTTGGCCACAAGGTATGACACGGAGAGTAGCATTCCATAGACCAGCTTTTGGATCGTGCTTTGGTGGCTTCAATGGACGCCGTAGGGATTGAGGTTGTGGCATAACTGGGAATGAAAACCGACTGCTATCACTCAGGGAGGAATTGGTCGTTGAAATAGAATTTCGTGGGTTTGAGAAGACATCATCAGGCTGGGTGTATGCGGATTGTGCGCTCCCGGATGACCAGGAATTGGAACTGAAAATTGACATACGATCTTGGTTCGGAGAAATATCACGTTGTGGGGAGACCGGTAGAAAGAATTCAGGGGCCACAATCGATGTCTGAGATTGTATCTGAAGATGAGCAGCGACCAGAGGTTGTATTTGCCCATACGGTAGCCCTGATTGTGAAGGTAACTGGGAAGCGGCTGGGCTGGAATGATTCGAGTCAGACACTAGCGCATATAAGTCTATGATGCGTTGATGTCTAGAGGCTGGATTAAGGGGAAATAACCAGCCACGGTATCGATTTTCGTACGTCTTGTAGCTATATTTACGTCAATTCAGGCGTAGCAAATGTCTGGTATATCGACTTACCACCAAGTCAGCTTAGTCTTCATGGCATCAGCAATTTGTGGAAAACTCATTGCGGTCATATATAGGCGGATGAGAGTTGGCTGATGTGCAAGTTCCCAGTTCTTGTATCCCCTTATGCCATCAGGATCGACTTCTGCTTGGATCCGGCGGCATTGTTCGTCTGTCAAGGCGAAGCATTGGTCCTTGGATGGTAGCAAAAAGTTTATCGAAGCCATCTTAGCAGTAGGTGACAGCTTTGGTGAGTTACGGCCGTCGAGTGTGTAGATTTTGTTCCATCTGTGGACGGATGTAGGCAGTCCCACCCAAATCAAAGGACTGCGGGCTAGACGGAACTCTGATTCGAACAAAAGTCATTCAATCCTGAACAGAGTCGTCCCTCGACTCTTGTTGGGTTGACCAGTATGATGAAGCTACATGCCATGAACGGACGCGTATGTCGATGTGGAGGGCGATTTCGGCCTCGAAGCGGGGATCCAGAGGCTGATCTCGAAGATGAGGTCGCTCGATCGAATCAATACTAATGAAGGAACGACAAAGAAACAAATATCTGGCAGAAGGCCCAGATCAAATGCTATACGAAAAACAACGCACTGAAAGATTTAGTCAAAGGAGACGTAAGAAATATAATTTGAAGTTAGAGAAAAGGGACAGAGTCCGGTACGCGAAGTTCAGAAATTTTGAATAGATTGAGGCTCAGCTTGTCGGCTATACCCCTTTTAATGCCACTCCCTCACAGACTCCATCCTGGACTGATGACCAACATCCTCCTTCCTCCTTAGGAGTGCTTGACGAGATCTTCATGTTTCATCAAATATTGTGGCCTGCAATGGGAGAGCATCCCGCACGCCATCAATGACTCAACTGCACTGACAACAGAGCAAGGGTTGTTAGAGCCGACGCCATCTTCTCGATGTCTCTAGAAGCGAAAAAGAGAGTCAGGCACTGGACGGGGGAGACAGGCGAGGCGAGATGCAATAGTCCGAGCAGCAGCAGCCCGACTTGAGCAGGCTACGGTAGAAGGCGGAGGTGGAGGCGGATGTCTCTATGAAGACAACACTACCTTTTTCTTTTCTCTCCATCAAGTCCTTGGATCTTGCTGAAGCTCTGTGTACTCTGTGTATTGAATTATTTAATTCAAGAATCAGAAGGCTGATCGATCTGAAACCGGAACGAGGAAAGGACGGAGGTAGGGGTAGGGGGTAGGGGTAGGGTAGGGCTCATTGTTTCGTTTTGTTCTAGTGGGAAATATCGCGGTCAGTGCTCGAAACTTGCCGTCGTGCAGTCAACTGGCGAAGGCTGAAGACTGACGAAGGAGGAAAGGCGGGAACGTAGAATAATAGGCGTGGAATAAATCTTCTTGGGCTCGGGCGTCGGGCGCTGTTTGCTGCCAGGGGATCCCTATCATCTCATGTCGATGGCGACATACAAATCTGGAATGCAGATGGGTTGCTCCTAATCCGGTCGCGAGCTGGACTAATTCGGCATCCACCACCCATCTTTTACCAAGGGTGTGATGCCTGCAATACCGGTAACCTGTGAAGAAGTAAACTCCGGACGTTGTTGTCAAGACCGCGGAAACTCGACTCAGCATCCTCTGAATGCACCAGTGCGCCAGACTAGCGACTCGCATATATCGGGTGCACTTTCTTGCCCTTAGCATGTAGCGTGCATCACATTCCAACTGTCTTGGATATGGCCAATGTCTTCGGCGCAGCCTTAAAGAAGAATTTTCGAGATGATAGGGCGTGTGGGAACAGCCCTGTATACACTTGCAGGAAATTGTGGCTGAATATAAGACAAACTAAACTAATGAAGACATCTGATGGATTCTTATTAGATTGTTGCACCAATCACGTGGACTGTGTTGCCTAAGGCAGCCACGCCATTACCTTATGTATGTCTCGTACCTTACGTAGACAATGCAACCTTTTACCACTCCACCTGCTTTCTGTGTGGTCACAAAAATGTTGATTGTTGTAAGTGTTCTGTTAGTTATGACCTCATTAGGTCCTATGTAGGTAACACACGTTAGGGTATACTAGAAGTGGGTTATGATATAACTCTAGCGGAGGCCTAGAAGGGTTCTAGAGCCGAAGGTAATCCTCACTCCTTTCCTCCTATAAGTAGCCCCGCTGCCGCACCTTGAATCGGTAACGTTTAGTCGCGTAATACAATTCTTCACTCAGTTATAGATTATCACTTACTTTTGTAACTCTCTTGATTATCTTGAACCTATAGCTGGGTGCAGCCTTATTACAGGTTATCACTTGTCAGGGCAGCGGTTTGGGCCCTGCCTTGACTCCCCGCTATATCATGTGATCCGCCATCCGGCTACGTAGTCAGGGCTTTCCCCCCTCCCTTCTTCAGTCTCTAGCTTTAGATCTTTGTACAATAGGCATTCGATCAATTGAGTTTTCACCCTTTTGCCCGCGCCTTCACATCACTCTCCCTCTCTCTTCACTCCTTAGCTTTAGATCTTAGTTTATATAGTATCCAAAAGATCAATTATCACTCCTCTTAAGCTATCATAAATAGTTTGAAACCCTAGGTAGTTAATTAATTCTTGTAACTGCTAGTATTTTATTATAGATTAGTAAATCTAATATCTGTGACGGCACTGGAATCAGGCTCTGTGAAGAGGTATATAGAATCAGGTCTATTGACGATTCTAAACTAAGGGAAGAAGAAAGGAAATTTTAAGGGGAAAGCCTCATATTAGATACATAATTAATGTCAGCCTAAGCCGCTTCCTCTGCGCGGTCTATTCCGAGTCGTTCCTCGAGCATCCTGGCATGCCAGTCGACGTTGCCGATTCTGTTCGCCCTATGGAAGAGCGAATGTAAATCTCCCATTGTTCCTTGCTGTCATGAAAAGCGAGTCGCATGCTCCGGAGTTTTCCAATGACACGGAGGTGGAGGCTCTGGCTCGTCGTGCATTCGTAAAAGTCTTCCAAGACCGGAAGGGTGGCAGCTGATTCAATCTTTGTCCTATCATTGCTGAGTGGGAGGTAGACACATTCAACTTCGACTTGAATGCCTCAGTCGTCCGGACATGCTGTGGAGAACTTACTGTTTACAGATGCCCAGGTAAAACTAGGCATCTCGTACAGAATTGGCTTCGGCGAAGGATTGAATCTCAGATCGGTACGTGGATATCGACTATCTACACTGCGCCGCCATAGAATTTCGCTGGCAAGGTAAGTTTTCCACAATCCAGCGATATACTGGTCCGCGATTATGCATTTCATATGCCTCGCGATGCCTGAGATTGCAATCAATTTGTCCGACTGCTTCGTGAGCTTACAACTTGAGTAAGCTTCCATGACATGCCACCAGGCCTGGTGTTTCAAGTACTTGTCATGCGTTGACATGCTGTGCTTCGCCCGCTCCTCACGGCAGAGCTCTGAAAATGGCTCGAATTGCTTAAGATTGTGATCTAGGCTCCACTGAGGCAGGCCATCCGGATACGTCTCCGACGCTCCTGCTTCACAGCATTCCCAGAAGAGCTCGTGGCGACAGAAGTGCAGAATTCTTGGAGCTAGCAGCCTCTCCTGCAGTACCCAGCCTCTCTTTTTTTAGTGGAGCCTGGCTTATCTCGGTGAGCCACACAGTTTTCGTATCCGAAAGGATGTGTGTTTCCCGAGAGTGCGGCTCGCTATTAAAGCTCAGGCTAAGCTCAGTGGGCGACAGTAGTGAGGGGTCGCGGATGAAGAAGAGGTCACGTGAAGGATTGACCGTCCATGCCGCAGATATGTTGCAAAAGCTTTTGGTATAGACCATATGCATAAAAAGGATGCTTCGCGTTTCCAGTCTGCCCCATTATCTCCCTTTTGGATGATACAGAGAGAATCAATCCATATGTACCGTATCGAGATTCGGCGTGCGAGAGTAATAGCATCTTGGAAGGTCTGGGGCAGTTTTGTGATCGCCATCCCCTTTACTAGTGTCTCCATATTTTCTGATTCCAGTTGTAGGAAATCAGCATCTCCCCAGCGGTGACTAAGAGTGACGTACTCTTCAGCTGGATTGATTTGGGGTTTATGAACTAGCTGAAACGAAGGATTTTCGCATTCAGTTCCGATGTCCAGGAGTCGTGTTGGACGCCATCCGTCATTTCCCTTTCTTTCCTGGCATTTTAGATGATGGAATTGACATTCCTGAAGCCATTTGACAGCAAAATCCCATGTCTCCTCAGATTTCGTTGTGCAAGATGTTGGCTGCCCGAATCTTATGCCCAAAAAGGCTGTGACAACATTAACACTGATCGATAGATATCGATTGGTCGTGAGGACAGCTCTCACCTGAGGGGTGGAAGAGCTCAAGCACTATGGCGGACCTGTGTCTAAGCCATCCTTGCGCCGATTGCTTGAATCCCCTTGCCACTGACGCAGACTCTAGCTGGGAATACTGTTGGTTAATGGATACCATGACAATTATGGTGTCGGGGATCGATCTCAATTTAGGGTTATCCATGAACTCAATATGAGTAACAGACTCATGGTTGCCGATGGTGGCGGAGCTAAGCTGTTGTAGAACTTCTCTCTGATCGTCTGAAAGATCATTCATGAGACGCCTGCAAATGTAACACCCTTCCTCCGAAGCCGAAAGAAATCCAGAAATGGCGCCGTGATGGCCCACGGCGCTACTAAGTGTACATGTTTGGCAAAAGATGCCTTGGCAAGTACCACACAGTCCCATGGCCGGTTCCGCCTTCAAACTGTGCAATTCAAGTAGAATGACTAACTATCGGTGATCTGGACAGCACCTATTCTTTTGAAAATAGCTATTTTATCTTTGTCGACGGTATGCCGAAACTATTGCATATGAAAGCTGAATTTCGCCCGCTTTATAGAAAACCCTACCTGAAGTGGATAACCGCTCTCTGTGCTGCATAAAAGTTGCAACCACTAGTAGATCCCAAGTGGCATATTATCCTGGTAGAAAATAATAGTTTGTAGAGGACTATTCTACCTGTTGGATCTGGAAGTTGGAAGCGCACCTAGGCTGCGTTGCTCATTGGCTCTGCTACCTAACTTCCTGGACTCACAGCCTTGTTGGTTATTCGGTGAGCGAATTCGTCTTTGCACGCTGAGTGCTGCCTGCGGAGAAGCAGACATTGCCGAACATCGGCGGCCGGCACAAAGATGCTGCCTCGAATGAATTTCTGCCTAAGGACGAAGAATTTTGGTACGTGCCCATAGCCTCTACGTCTTGGCTGAGGGGCAGAATCTGGCTCCTTGATCGTGTTATCCACTTTTTGCTTTCCTAGATACTTTAATTGGAATCACACGACGACTTTCATATGACTGAGTGTAAGGTGATCAAAAGTGGCTATCCAACGGAGGTAGTCCATAGTATCATGAACTTGAGTTCAAAGGCTAGAGCATGGATTATCGACTAGAGCGTGGCAACAGCTTCCTGGAGCTGTGGGATATATTGAATTGCCGCCATCGCTTATTGCTGACCATACGCTGGGGCGGGCGGAACTCATGCTATTTATGGAGCTAGGTGGTGTAGTTTGAAAGACTGAGGTAAGACAATCAGTAGGTGAAGGTTGATACCATGTGCTCGTACCTGAGACAGGAACAGAGTATCCGGTGCAGAGTGGCGTACTGGTTATAAGAGTGGCTACAAGTTCTGTGGTAAATGGCCAGTCAGGATGAAATAGGATGGTAGATCCTTGGTAAAAGGCTTTCATGTCATCATTGCCCAACATTGATGATGAGATCGCCGTCTTGGAAACATTATCGACGCAAACGAAGGCTGAGATGCGATTTGGGTAGTGATAGAGAGCACAGACTGAATTGGTATTGCCTAGTCGTCCGCTGCTATAGTGTTCATAACTCAGCACGACTCAATAGATACTGGAAAACATAAAAAGGGCAGAGTGGAAGAGGTTGTTAGGAGGTAAATAATTATAGTACCATGTCAATATAGCGGGGTCGACAATAGATGTAAGTGGTGAGCAGGTGGCGATTTGATCGGAACAGATACCAATTACACCCAATCCATATATTAGAACAGCTCGATCCAGTAGATCAGCAAAGATTTATGCCTTTAGTTAGACATCGCAAATCTGTATTGAAACCGTGTCACCAATGATAGTCCGTCCCGATGAACTGGATAGCAGGAGTGTTCATACAACTTACAGCCACTGCGAATGACGCCAGTCAGCAAAATGTAAAGGCACAACAATAAGAATGAAACTCACTCATCAATTTCGGTATGATTATGCACAAAGTTTTCGACTCGGAATAGCCACAAATATATTGTGGGAAAGAGGTAAGGCTAACTGCTGTTGCGAATCTATTCGTACCACTCAGAAAAACAGCTAGTGGAGTGGTAACTGGCCCATTTGTACCAGTGAGAGTGGCAGGAAAAGACACAGTTTATATTACCACCGTTGATGCTGTTGATGGAGCATCCCTTGAGTTGTAAATATTCCCAGGTTGATCGTGGTTCTCGGGTCCTCAACACGATATTGAGTTGACTTGGTGGGTATGGCAGGTACTGTACAAAGCAATAAATGAAAGAGGAAAAAGAAACCAAGATGAATAACCAAACCATCATACATGAATTTTAGTTGATTTAGATTTGTTGAAGAAAGAGAAGGTTCAGATAGAAATCTAGAATGAACTGAGGGGAAGGATGTGGATGACCCACACTTAAAGACAAGAGAGTCGACCAGCGCTGATTTTGCAGCACTTGAAGAGCCTTGACGCCCTCAGAGGCTCAGCCTCAAGAGCTCGAGATCTCAAGATTGCCATTTTATAGTCTTCCGACTTTTGAAAAAAGCCTGTACGCGGGTAAATACACCTCGCCGAACAGATCGTACTGTAGAGCGCCACCAGCTTAGGCATCCTGGCAGAAAAGGTCAAATTGCATGTTTTGGAACCTAAGTTGAACCACAAAAATTTAAAATCCACGGAGCTTAGTTAAGGTTTTGGCACTTCCAACCTTCGGACGGAGTCTCATGGTACACCAACTTTGGTGCCTCCAAATCACATAAAAACACATGCTGTTTGGATGACTGGCAACCAATATACGGTTTGGTTCATCTCATCTCTTTCGTTAAGGTTGAGAAAAACAAGGCTTTCTGGACTGGAGTTTGAAGCAGTGAGGTGTCGTCCAGCAGGACGGAGAAATCCCACGTCCTGACCTCCTGTCATACAAGAATCTAAATCTCCTAATCGAGCAGGCCCCATGACCAGCCAAGCCTCATACCGGTGCCACGATCGTATGTATGTATACAGCAACGGCGCTTTTACTGCTGTCATTGGGACCTTCCTATTGCGCTCGCAAGGCTTCAATATTGAAGCTGTTCCCAGATTCCCGCTGCCGCCCCTGATTCCCGAATAAGCGAGACGACTATCCCCCCCCTTTAAAAACCCTTAATTCCTTCGGTGGCAAAAAGCGCACCAGTTCAAGGTATAAACAAGAAGGGGGGCGGGGAAGGGGG